>JAVQIZ010049571.1:0-10966 GCA_036023535.2 Galaxias brevipinnis
CCCCCCCCCCCCCCCCCCCCCCCCCCCCCCCGCGCCGCCCCCCCCCGCCCCGCCGCCGCCCCGCGGGGCCCGCCGGCCCGGCCCCCGGCGCCCCCCAATGGATAAGGAAAAACAGGTAAGGATGGGTGAGGAAGGGAGGGACAGCCAGGGGGCAATGGAGGTTGGGAGAGATTGACAGATGGAGGGAGAGACGGAGGTTAGGAGAGAGGGACAGGGGGGTGGGCAAACGGAGGGAGACTACAGGGGGAGAGGGAGGTTCACACAGAGGTATAGAAATACTTGAACAGTTGTGTTTTAGCTTAGTGATTTGGTGCTGTTGTACTGAGTCTGTTTTCTGACTGGCAAGCTCTGCCATGGTCACAGTAAAACTATGCTTATTTGAAATTTTATTTTCTGGAACGGGTTTGTAAAATAATAAGTTTTGGCATTTTGGGTTTTCATAAGACATTCCCAAAGTGCAGAGAGCAACTGCCCGTCTCTCAAACTGGCCTAAAGATGTTTACTTAACTCTCTGGATGCACGAAGGCTTTTTCTTACAAGTGGTAGGCGATGCAGCACAGCCCAGTGATGGACTGGCGACCGGTCTAGGGTGTTCACGACTTTCACCCTGTGTCATCCCCCCACGACCCCGCAAAGGATCAGCGGTATAGCTAATGAATGAATGAACGATGCTGCACAGCCAGTGTTTAGTTCCATGTCCTGATGCAATAGCAGCGTTCAGCCACTAGGTGGTGGTCACACAGCCAATGTGGATGTTCTGCCACTAGGTGGTGGTCACACAGCCAATGGGGATGCGGTGATAAACAGTTCAGAGGACTGGGAGGGCTTACGGTTTATAAACAATGTGTTGACATCAGGAACATCGCTGCTTTACTTTCCCGCTGAACACACTTGTGGCGCTTCACTCATCCGGGTCGCCTCAAACACACACACACACACACACACGCACACACACACACGGTACACATGCAAACAGGCCTTCTTGTCCGCATGTGATAAACCCCTCTAAACATTGCATCACTTTTTAACAACTTGTGCAGTCATTTCTCTTGGTCTTTTCTCTGTTCTGATATGTAATATCCTCACACCCAAGCTGTGTCTCTCCCACTCAGTCTCAGTCAGTTCTACTGCACTCACATTTGACGAGTATTTTTATTTCTTTCGATTTTTTTTGGAATGTCATTTGGCCGTACCCCAGCGCTAAATTACAGTGCTCTCATTGTGCGTGTGTGTTGAAATAGCCTGATGATGATAAGGTTATGTGGAAGATAAGGTTTCAGGGTTTGGATGTGTACGCTGGCTCTCTGATCAGTCACAGGGTGGGGGAACCGGTTTCATCAGCGACGGGATGTGGTGGGAATTTACAGAGAAGAGGACACTTGTCGGTTTTTTGTTGTTGTTTTTTTGGGAAACCCGAGTCACCCGGGTGTCACTTTTGAGAATTGATTCAATAGGTGTCTCTTTCAATGGCCCTTTCTTTACAAAGAAAATTATATCCAAAATAAAACGCCAATGGAGTCAGCCATTCAGATCACATGACCACCGGCGGAGACTTTCAGATTAGGATTCAGATTAGGAGAACCCCTCCCCATGTTGTTCAACCACTTTCTTTTCCACCTCTCTCTCTCTCTCTCTCTCTTCCTCCCTCTCTCTCTCTCACGTTTCTACCTCTCCTCCCCTGTCTCCTCCAGGTCTCCTCGTTCTGCGCAGAGGCCCTGACCATCTGCAACTGTCTCCTCCACCCGCGCTGCCCCTCCATCTCCCTCCCGCTGCCCCCCCTGGCCCTCAAACCCACCCCGGCCCCGCCCGTCCTCCCCCCGTCCCAGTCCTCCCTCACCCTGCCCACTCTGCTGGGGGGGCCCGCCCCCGGACCGTCCCCCTTCCCCGGCCGCCACCCCCTGGGGCTGGGCCCCTCGGCCCTGCTGGGCTCCCTGGAGAACCACCTCTCCCTGGTGGGCCCGGGCCTGCCCCCCGGCCAGGGCCCCGGCGACCTGCTGCTGTCCTCCCAGCAGGACATGGTGGCTGCGGCCCTGGGGGCCCCCGAGGGCCAGAGGCCGGTGTTCGTGCGCTATGACAAGGAGGAGGCCGAGGACGTGGAGATCTCCCTGGCCAGCGACTCGGACGACAGCGTGGTCATCGTGCCGCCGGGCATGCTGGGGCCGGACGGAGGAGCGGGGGTCGCGGGGAGCGCCGGGGGTAATGCGACGGCCCAGGCCGGCACGGCGGGAGCGGAACACGTTGCCGCGACAACCGCGGCGGCGGCAGCTGCGACGGACGCCCTCTCCCTCCCCAACAGCGAGCTGCCCACCACCTCGCTCTCCCTCCTCCCGTCCACCGCCACCCCTTCCTCCTCCTCCTCCTCCTCCGCCCCCGTCAACTCCTTCCCCCCGCCGGCCGCTGTGGCCCCGGCCTCCCTGGCCTCCCTGGTGCCGGCGCTGGGCGGCGCGGGGCTGTCGCTGCCCTCCGGTGGCCTGGGGGACTCGCTGCCCGGCGGGGCCCAGCTCCAGCAGATGCTGATGCAGCCGCCCGGTCAGCCCGTCGGGCCCCTGGGCCTGGGCCTCCAGATCCACCAGCTCCACAACCAGCTGAGCCAGCAGAACCAGAGCCAGGCCGGCCGCCCGCTCCACCTGGCCCACCAGCAGCAGCAGCCGCAGGGCAACGACGAAGACTCGGCCGTCATCAACATCAACAGCTCGGACGACGAAGACGAGGAGGAGGACGAGGAGGACGACGACCTGGAGGACGAGCTGGGCGAGGAGGAGGAGGAGGAAGAGGAGGGCATGGAGGACGAGGAGGAGGAGGAAGGGAGCGACTTCCCGGAGGAGGACGAGGAGTTCTACGAGGGCGAAGATTTCGAAGACTACGCCGAGGAGGAGGAGGAGGAGGGGGAGGAGATGGAGGACGAGGAAGAGGAGGACGGGGAGATCCCGGGCCTGGGAGGCGAGGGCAGGGGAGGAGCGCTGGGGAGAGAGGGGGGAGGGGAGGCACTCCGGGGTGCCGGGGGGGAGGAGGGAGGAGGATCCATGGGAGGCTTCCGGGTGGAAGTGGAGGCGGAAGGAGGCATTGAGGAGCTGGAGACGGGGAGAGGGGCGTTCGGAGAGGAGGCGTCCAAGGTGCAGGAGGTGGAGAGCATCGGCGTGCTGGAGGAGGAGGCGCGGGAAGGAGAGCGGGAGGAGGAGGAGGAAGAGGAGCGGACCCACGACCCCTCCATGCCTCAGATCCTCTGCGTGACGGGAGGAGCCATGGAGGAGGAGGAGGAGGAAGAGGAGGAGGACGGGGGAGGAAGAGCGAGGTCATGGGAGCAAGGGGCCAATCGGCCCGAGGGGGCGGCGGCCATAGCGGAGCCCGCCGTGGAGGGCCCGGCCAATCGGCACGAGCAGGGGGCGGAGCCCGCGCGGGAAGCGAGCGCGGACGACCTCCAGCCGACCCATCGGCACGAAGGGGAAGGCGCCAAATCGGGCGGCGAGGGGGCGGGAGAGGAAGCGGGCTCCGCCGCCAAGAGCGAGAGAGAGGGGCCGGACGGAGAGGGACGAGGAGGAGAGAAGGAGGATGAGGAGGGCGACGACGGGAAAGGCGTGAAGAGGAAGAGGGAGGAACCAGAGGCGGAGGAACAGGGCCAAGGCACGGAGAAGAAAAAGGTACGTTTGCCCGTCGTCGGGACAACACCCGGAACGTTCCGTCCAAGAAAAACAGACCAAGCGTCTCTCATTACAGAAACAACAGCACCCATTCCTGCTGTTTCATCCATATCCACGTGGTAACACTGCACTCTGTTTGAATAGGCAAATGAAACCCACACAGTTTTTAGGTCTTTAGAGGTCTTACAACTGTCTGATATTTCCAGCCAGGATTAATAACAGTGTTTAGTTCCTTTTTTGGGAATAAATGCAGAGAAGAGCCAGAGTTGTATCTGAAAAGCCCGGCCCTTTGACCTGCTAGAGCTTCACTTGTGTTTTTCTATAGGAAACCTTATTGCTGTAATATGGCTATTATTATCATGTATTATTATTATTATATCATGAAACTGTAACGGGACGAGATCCCCTCCCCCCCCCTCTCTCGTGAATCGGATTTCAAAAAGGGCTCGAAGCATAACCAGGAAATGTCACACAGATGTCTGCCTGTAACCTTGGAAACCGCTGTGCCTGGGTCCATTGTGTGCCCAGTGCAGGGAGGCGGCGTGGACCTCAGTGTACACTGTAGATATTCAAACGACAGAATGGAAATGTCTCGGCTCGGTAAATAAAGAAGTGTAGGTCAAACGCTCCCTAGTTTTTCGAATCTGTGCGTAAACGTTTTGTTGAAAGCACTTGAGCTAATCTGCTTATTATGTGAGGGGACGTTCAATACTTCTTTTTGATAAAATGTTTTCTCTCAAACCCAACCTTCATATCTGTGTCTTTCTCTCTTTCGTCTCTTTCTCTCCTTCTTCCCTCGTCGTTTCCATCTCTCTCTCTTCTTTAACTTCTTTCCCCTCTCTTTTTAACAGTTGGACGAGGAAGCGATGGCGTCCATGTTGGCGGACTTTGTGGCCTGTCCTCCGGACGAGGAATGTCCAGGGGGGTCCGGTTCCGCTCGTACCTGAGCTCCACCCACCGATCCTGTACCCGCCCTGAACTGAACTGACCTGACCTGACCTGACCGGCACTTGAAACTGACCCAACCTGCCCCACAGTTTTGTGATACTTTGTAGCCCCCCCCCCCTCCTGACATCGCCATAGAAACTCATTCTAACTCAAAGAACTCTTGTGTTTTGAAACCCTTTCATTCCTTCAGTTTTCTTGTGTGCCTGGAATGACGGATTCCCGACGGGACCGTTCATCTCGTATGATGGACAACGGAGGCTTCTTTGTAGTCAAATGCTATGACACTCGTTCAAGATGAGAACGTTTCCTGGTGTGTGTGTTACGTTGTGAACTTGTCGACATCGGAAATAGGGTCAGCTCCAAACACGCACCACACACACACCTGTTGGGTAGAAGTTGTAACATTCTATATAGTCCCTGAGAACAAAAAGTAGTATTTCCCGTGCTTCTTTGAACTTCAAATATCCCAATTCAAGCTCAAACCTTTCGATCCTAGACATTCAATAATATGGACTGTTGTTAAAAACGTTTCTGTATTTCCCCGACTACACAAATCTTTTTAGGGGGAAGAGCTTAAGAAATTGTGTAATTATTCCACGTCTTAACAGGGTCCATCATGTTCACGCACACGTGAGACCGTTTTGGGTTGGACATTGGAGCATCAACACCGGGTCGCCCTGGCAACGCTTAAACCTAGGCCTAGAGTCGAAACATGCTTTGGTGTCTGTCGAAGGTCTCAACTCAACTTGACCACAAACAGACTCTGCAGTAAGGGGTATTAGTGGCGCATGGTCTCTAGTTTCATGTGTATTCTTAGGGTTTCAAAATACTGTACATCTCTTTTTTTTTTATGCTTTTTGTTCTTTCTTTTTGTGTCGTGTGTGTCGGCAACGTTTTGTTACGAGAACGAAGAAATAAAAGGAGAATAATCTTGATGTGAACCAAACTGATAAAGAAGTCTTCTTTGTTTTTTTGTTTTTTTATTGTTTACTTCTCGCGTCGGAGGAGAAAATGGTAGGAGCCGTGAACCAGTTAGGAGAGGCACTGCAGAGTGCCATACAGTCGGCAGTGGTCATTCTTGATCTTCTAAGTATCTCGAGAAGGGGAAGTTGGTGTTCTGAGACCGCACAGCTGCTGCAGAGTGCTCAGAGTTAGAGAAAAAGAAAATGGTGGTCTAGAAATGAGTCGTCGGAGCTATTTTCTTGCTCTCTCAGGTTGTACACACCCAGGTTTATGTGGGTCAGAAAGACAAAGAGAGTTCTGTATTTTTTTGGTAGATGTCTTATTTGTTCTGGCCCCTGGATACTGGAGGAAGAGGAGGAGGACGGGGGGGGGGGAAGAGAGAGACAGCTCATTGCCTTTTTCACCCCCCTAACCTGAACCATCCCCCTCTGTCGCTCGCTCTTTCCTCTTGGTAGAAAACTTGCAAATGGGCTGGTTATGAAACGCCATCTTACAAACACACACACACACAGACCAATGAGGAACCAAGGGGGCATTACAACCGTCGCTGGCCACGGTTTAAAACTCCAAAGAATCCACCTCAGACGTAACCTCTTACAGAGGCTAATCTCAGTGACCATCTTCCCAAATATTTGTCCTCACCGCCAGCATAGGCATCTGAATGTGTTTTGTTTTGCTTGTTTTTTTTAAGAGAACATTTTTAAACTTTCAGTATCCTTATCACATTTCCGACCACGTAAGAACTAAAGTCAAGTCTATGTAGGTGTTATTTGGCTATAGACCAACTGCTCCTGGTTGCATTCTGCAGAACTGTGTGTGGGTGTGTGTGTGTGTGTCTGTGTCTGTGTCTGTCTGAGAGGGGAAAGAAAGGGGTGTGTTCATAGACGTGGAGAGAAGAGCTGGCTAGAAAATATGAAAGTGTGGTAGTGGTGGGGAAGTGGTTTGAGTGTGAGGAAGGAAGCCCAGCGAGAGAAAAAAAGAGGGAGGAATGTGAGAATGATCAGAGACTGAGAGAGCAGGGAAGGAGGAGGTCAAGCTGAAGGCAGGTTAGTCAAAACTCTACCAACAGGTATCAGGGACGGGGAGAGATACCGTGAGAGGGGGGAGGGTCTGGCGGTTCTCTGAGTACATAAGAGCAAGGGGGGGGGGTGAAGATATACATTCCTATACTGTGGAGAGAAGGAAAAAAAACGGAATTCAGAAACAAGCAGTGAAACTGTAAAGAGGGAAAACCGCGACGCCCACACAAACCGACAGGAGGTCGGGGACCCAGAGCGAAGACTGCAAAGGAGCCTGGTGCGTCCTGTACAGAAACTTTTATCGACTTAAGGTAACCTCGCAATATGCCTGTACACTTCTTGCAGCTACGTGACTGCAAGAGCGTTTCAGTCATATGCAATGATTTACATGAACTGTCCTAGTCTGTGCTATTCATATTCAAATATGAGGTGTCTAAAAATAATAACTAACAGCAGATCATATGTAGGCTATTTGTCGCATACTCATCTTTAAAAAAAATGCATTCATTTCAGTAGTACTTTGTTTATAATAGCTATTATTTAGTTTTAACGCGTATTAGAGAGCAAAGAGGACAGTTGCGTAAACCGTATCACTCCCGCTTGTTCAGAGTTTCACATAGCAGGAATATAATTTGCAATATAATTTGCATCAATCTTGTTTACATAGCGGGGCTGATGACTAGGAAATCATCGTTGTCATTTTTATGAAACATAATCAGACAGAAAGAATTTAGCAAACAACTTGAACATGACACCCGCACGTTGCTCTATGATTTAGCAAAGTTGAAACCTTTGTTGTCAATTGGCTTTAGGTGTGATGGTACTGTGTGGAATGCATGATATTGGCTTGACAGGTGCCTTTTTGTATAGTCCAGGAATGCCTCCTTTAAACTAGGTTGTCCCCTTCCGTCACGTTGAGCAAGAAACAACCTTGCTCCATGTTACCCAGTTGATGGATGTATTTTTAGATAGTCTATGTGACGAATTTGTAACCGGACAACACCCAAATTCACAAGGTGAATGGGGATTATTCTTACTCTGCTTTTGTCATTGTCTCTTTATTAACAGTAAGAGAACAAAAGTGGTAATCGTGGGGTGCGATGTGTGAAATTAAACGCAGCCCATAGCCAGGAAATTCCTGCATGAGGATGGTCAAGTGGAATTTTGGCACAGGCCGGACACACGGACACGTCACTGCATACCCTACTGCCCACACAATTACATAGCCTATGCCTGCGCACCTAGGCATCTGCGGGACAAACATTCTTCTCAGTGTTCTCAATCCGGACTGCCCCTCCTCTCCTGGCACAGTTCCCCTCCCATTTAAACTACAGGTAGCCCGTATGGCACTGTAGGCAAACCTCAAAACTAATACGCGTTATTGTTCGGTGAGGTCCAGAGGAAGTTGTACAACAACGGAGACAGGAACTCGCAACTGCACCTGGAGCGCTGGCCTCTCCTAATTGGCTAGTAATCGCCATTGGCTACCATGATTCAACCCTGACCGTAGATTGGGAAAAAAGCGAGATGTTGCTGTTTACGTATTGATTTACTCATAATTTAGAATGTTCCCCCTTGCTGATGATCCATAGCTCCACTCGAAAGTGGATGACACCCGAGTATAGTGGTTAGAAACTATTCCTGTAACCAGGACACCTCTGCTCAGAATTACAATAGCTATGGGCAGTTTTCTATCGGGGCGTGTAGAATGATTAATCCAGAACTGGCCGTTTAATCCTTCATCCATTAATACATGTCCTGTGTTGTCACCCTCTCAAGTAGGCGTTGAATAAGTACCAGTTTGCATGGTGATAAGGGAACAGCCCTTATCCTATATGCTAACAGAAATATGTCTCTGTGTGTGTGTGTTTGTGTGTGTGTGTGTGTGTGTGTGTGCATAGCTACCTGTGTCTGTGTGTTTTCTTTGGGGTGGGAAAGGGCTAGACTAAAACAAACTCACTGCTAAACCTTTTCCCACATCTACTTAAAAAAAACATGCTCACCCACTCTTATCCACTTGGTAATATCCGCTGGTTTTTCATCTGCCAGTAGGTGTCAAAACATGTTGAAACACGGCGAAGGTTTACCTCGCTCCATTTCTCTCACTTGGTAGAATCGTAAATGCTTCAGGGATCTCACCAGTTGTTTATCCCTCACTGCACAGATGGAGTATACGGTGAAAGTGGCCACCGGCACCTCAGAGTATTCCGGCACCAACAACTACATCTACCTGACGCTGGTGGGGGAGGCAGGGGAGAGTGAGAAGACACTGCTGGACAACCCTGGACTGGACTTCTGCAGGGGAGCGGTGAGTTTGGCGCGCGCGCGTGCGTGTGTGTGTGTGTGTTTAGGTTTGTAAGTGTGTGTACTTGCATGTAGTGGGTCTAACCAACACAGCATGCACAACCAGGAAAAAAAACTTTACAGGTGTACACAAAATAAACATTTCCTGCTACCCTCTAGTGGCACCAAAGAGGAAGAGCCTTACACCAAAGTTATTTTCCTGCACTTCCCCATCCCTAAATCCCTCCCCCGCTCCCATTGTCCTAAAACCACCCTCTCCTCTCCATTCTTCTCTTCTCTTCTCTCCCCCTCTCTTCTCTTCTCTCCTCTCCGCTCCTCTCCTCTCCTCTCCTCTTCTCTTCTCTCCTCCTCTCTTCCCTTCTCTCCCCCTCTCTTCCCTCCTCTCCCCCTCTCTTCCCTCCTCTCCTCTCCTCTCCTCCTCTCCTCTCTCTGCTGTTCCAGGAGGATGAGTACCAGGTCCTGAGCCCGGTCCCCCTGGGGCGGGTGCTGCTGGTGAGGCTGGAGAAGCAGAGGTACTGGGTGGAGGACAACTGGTTCTGCCGCTACGTCACGGTGGAGCCAGCGGAGGGCGCCGAAGTGCCGGCCATCTTCCCCTGCTACCGCTGGCTGATAGGGGACATCAAGGTGGAGCTTCGGGAAGGCCCAGGTTAGACCCTATGAGAAAGAGAGAGTGAGAGTGAGAGTGAGAGTGAGAGTGGAGCCAGTGGTTTATCTGGCTTTAGCCTGCTTACCCGAGTGTACTGCGCCAGACCTCTCTTAACTCACTGTTTTCCTGTCTCTCTCTCTCTCAGGTAAGAGGCAGAGTGAGGACTCTTTACCTCTGCTGCTGGCTCACAGAAAGGCAGAGCTACAGGAGAGACAAAACAGATACAGGTTGGTCTAGCATGTGCACACACACACACACACACACACACACACAATACACATAAATAGTGTATCAGTTAGCCTATGTTGCTATGCGGTGGCTCATGGGGGTGTGTGTGTGTGTGTGTGTGTGTGTGTGTGTGTGTGTGTGTGTGTGTGTGTCCCAGGTGGCTTGCGTGGGCCCCAGGGATCCCTAAGTGTATTGACGCCAAAACAGAGGCGGACCTGCACCAAGACGTGCGATTTGACAACGAGAAGCGCAGCGACTTTGAGGGCTCCTTGAAATATGCGTGAGTCACACACGTTTACACATACTGAAAAAACACTAACAACTGTGACCCACATATATACAAACATTATGTGACTCACACATATTCAAACATACTGTGGAAACATGTATACGAACATTTTGTGACACAAACATTTTCTTAAATCACACATACATAAATTCAAAACCTTTTGTAACACTCACGATGTAAACATAAACATGTTGTGAAACTTTCACATATAAAATCAAACGAGTCACACATACATAAATTCAAAACCTTTTGTAGCTCTCACATATCTGAACATAACATTTTTTGAAGACACATGCAGTACCAGTCAAAAGTTTGGATACACGTTCCCATTAAAGTGAATGGAGAAGTGTGTCCAAACTTTTGACTGGTAGCCTACTGTACATAAACATAATCATTTTGTGAAACTCACACATATATAAACTCAAACATTTTGCAAGACACACTGTCATGGCCGGCTCGTAGGCAGTGACAAAGATGGAGACAAGTCTGAGTTCTGAGTTCACAAATTCCATTTATTAAACAACAAACTAAAGATGGCAATGTGTGTGCTCTAAATTGAGACAAAGATAACCACAAAGGGCTGGCCAGGCGAGCTAGGGAGACAGGAGCTGCGTTTCAATAGTAGTTCCACTTCCCCTCATTCACTTACCCTCAGCCTTTGGTATAACGTAACAGCATACGTCGAGCGGAGGCCACTGGGAGAACAGAGGGAAAGTGGTCGGGGGATTGAAATGGAACAAACCTGCCCTTGTACGCAAACTGTCATTGATCAACCGCAGGCTTGGCGCTATAGTGCTTCTTACAAATCATCAGAAATACCTGCATACTCGTTTAAATGAGGCTTGTTCAATCAGCTGTGTCAGTTTCTAATAAATTGGAATGAATGTTTTTTTTCTGTTTGCGATATGTATCATGATTATCCTAACTTTTA
>JAVQIZ010049583.1:0-28757 GCA_036023535.2 Galaxias brevipinnis
CTCTCTCTCTCTCTCTCTGCCCCCCCCCCCCCTCTCTCGCACTCTTTATTTGGGCAGCACCCATCCTGTTGAAATATACAGGACTCCACAAAGAATAATATACAACAGTTCATCATAAGTCATAATTTACGTTGGCCACCATGCCCAAAGCGATAATGTTATGTTATTTACAATGTCTGCTGGCCTTTTGTTCAATTTAGACAAAGCAGTATAGCAAACTTTACTGATGATGTAGGTTTTAGTCACGTCTAGACTCTCTCTCCTCTCTCTCTCTTTCTCTCTCTCTCTCTCTCTCTCTCTCTCTCTCTCGCTCTCTCTCTCACTCGCTCTCTCTCTCTGTCTTTCTCTCTCTTTCTCTTTATCTCTCTTTCACTCTCTCTCTCGCTCTCTCTCTCTCTGTCTTTCTCTCTCTTTTTCTTTCTCTCTCTCTCTTTCTCTTTCTCTTAAGCTATCTCTCAATATCTTTCTCTCTCTCTGTCTCTCTATTCATATGACTTTATCTTTCATCCCGTCTCTTTTTTCTGTCTCTGAACCCCTGCGGTGTTTCGGATGTGAGCATGTGTTCTAGAGCTCCACTCGACAGATGACAGTGGAATGGAGGGTGGAGTACAGTAGACGGAGGAGGACGAGGGGCTCCCTCACTAACCTAATGAGCCATCTGTATGGGGGGCCCTGCCAGGCCTACCTCTTCACATCCTCAAAGACATGGAGACAAATGGGGAAGTACTCCACCCTGCCAAAGGTGCCACGAGTATGTGGTGGTCATGTGGAGGAGAGCACACTCTAGGCAAGGAGGTCGATTGGTCCATCTGGGACTCCATCAAACAGGTCTCAAACAATCAAAAACGCCTACAGTACACATGCTAGTTGTGTTTCCTCTCAAACTCATAAACAACCACACACTCACATACACACTCACACACGCACGCACGTACAGCCTCGGAGATTAATGAGAAAACAGGATCTACTCTCCTCTTCCTGAACGCCACCTCTGTCATTCTGTCCGGTTCTGCTTACATGGCAGCTAAGCTCGGCGCGGGTCTTCCAAACTTGTCCCTACTTTTAGCCATGACTTGCAGCATGACGCGGTGGAAGGAGGGTAATTTACAGTCAGGTGCACAGGATTGTGTGTGTTTTTAATCAGGCCCGTCTCGGCCAGGCGCTGATGAGTTGTTCACCCCAGGGCGACGGGTAGGCATAGATAGTGGGAGCTGTAATTCAGAGGCGGCTTGGCCTTGCCGAAGCGTGGGCTTTATGATTAAACACACATCCTTATTTAATGGGCCTTCCTTAAATGAACTGCTGGCCTGTGAAACACTGTAAGTGCTCCCTGAAGAGAGCCAAGGAGAGGTAGGGAGGAGAGGGAGGGAGGGAGGAGTGGAAGGCGGAGGCGTTCACAAATGACATATTCGCCACATTGCTATTCATGGTCTGGCCCTGTCCATTAATTACATTTCAAAGCGCTTCTATAAAGGTGCTTCTGTATAAAGTGGCTCCAAAAGTGGTTCTGCATTAATAGAAATTAGTTCTTGCCCGAATAAAGCAGTGGCGCGCCACCATCCACAAAGTTATTGAGAGAGAGAGAGAGAGAGAGAGAGAGCAAGAAAGCGAGAGAGAGAGAGAGAGAGAGATAGATAGATAGATAGATAGAGAGAGAGAGAGAGAGAGATAGGGAGATAGGGAGATAGGGAGATAGAGAGAGAGTTAAATATAAAATGCCATGGATTTATGTCCCCTCCGATTTAAACAGCTTCAGAAAAAGATTAGCATTACCATTTTCGGGGTTGAAAATGCCCGTCGTGTTGCTTGGCTATTTCTATGAGGAAGGGCCCAAACTTCCCTAATCAATAATGTGCCAGAGAGGACAATAATTATTTCTTTCTTTTTGCTCTTTTTCAACTTAACTTGCGGTACCCACAGGTTGGATCGATGGATTTCAATTCCAGCGGCACGCCATCTCTGTCCAGCCCCATAATGCTCCAACAGTGCACGATGCCTGGCTGGAATACACTTACACTCCTGGCATCATGGGAACAGGAATGCTATCAAGCTCCATATTAGGGAAAAACGACAGACCGCAAGCTAAACACCTGCCCCAGACGTAGACCACGGAACAGTGGCTGTGGTATTTACTAGACCATCTCTTTTTATAATTAATAGCACCTCTTTTCCTCACTGGTATCATGATAGACTAACGACCCCCCCTTTTGAACCATCATCTGAGACGTCCTTGGAGCCATTACATTTAGTGGAGGTTCTGGGGGTGGTTAGAGTGGGATCCCTGTGCGCATACGCATGGCAGTCGGGTGTCTCCTGGGACTAACTGAATAGAGAGTCTTCCAATCAGGAGTCAGGGCAGCAGTAGCATTCCAGAGTGGTGGGTCTGGACCTGGGTCTGTTAAGGGAGCTTAGGGCCGCAGCAAGCTAATGGGACACACCAGCAATAATGAGAAACCAATGACAATAGGTGACAGGGGGTTCAGCCCTGCAGTCAGGCTGATCGGCCGCATGGCCTGGCGAAACGCTAACACACACACACACTCACACACACAAACACAGAACAGAACTGTGTTTGTCAAATAATTTATCCCCATAGGTCTTTCCTTTTGTGTGTAATGGCTTCTGTGAGAAAGTCTATTATTCTTATAGAACTTTGCTACAGCTAAATAGGAGCGCTTAAGATGCCATAGTATTAGCACAGCTCGTGATCTTTGACAGGGGGAATACCGGGAGGAGGGACACCCAATGCAACTGTGAGGCCCTCTTCTCCTCCTCTTCCTCTTTATCTCACATAAACAGGTTCACAGGTGATAACGCTCAGATTACATCTTACTGGTGTGTCCCAGACAGGTTCTTTGAGGTGTGCACACCCAGAGTAGCACAGCAGCATGATGAGGTTTGAACTACAGATAGCATAGCCCTCTAAACCCCGTACAGGAACACGGAGACCAGTTGCCTTTTGACACTTATACTATGAGACATCACCACGAGAAAAAGAAAACTATGCACACAATTGCTCCTGTTCAGTCACAAAATCTTCGTGTTATCAACAACGCTGGTCACGCATCACAGTCTGGTGTTCACGCTTCATTTTTGTTTAGTGAGGTGGATTGAACAATAGGATAATTGTAGTGATAACTACTTGTTCCGGAGTATTCTGAAGTGTTGTTGAAAATCCACAAATTTCCAGCAGATGAGGCACTTGTGAAAACTCTTCAGTGATTCCGGCAGATGCTCTGAGTCATGAGGCACTATTCAGCTCTCTAATTGAAGAGTTTTGAAGTGCCTCCCCTCCTCCATTCATATAACTGGTGTCAACGTAAACAACAAGAAAAGCCATTCAATCCCATTTTTAACAGCACCTTGTACAACTTCTATCATCAGCAAGATTTTCATCGGAGCCGCAGTCTATTGCCATTTTGTCCCCACTCCAGAACTATCCCCTGGCCTGCAATTAAACAAAGCAGAGCCACACTGCAGGCTCGATGAAATCATCCAACATGCTCTGCTCTAATTGCCTCTATGTCATTAGACTAAGCAAGTGCTGATGGGACATTAGCATTTATTTAACAGTCTCCCTCTCTCTCCCTCTGTTTTCGTGTGTGTGTGTGTGTGTGTGTGTGTGTGTTTGTATTTGTGTGTGTATGTGTATTTCATAAAGGTGTTGGGGCATCGGTGTGTATGTGTGTGTTTGCGCGCTGTAATCATTCCCATCATCACTCTGGCTGATTCGTATTCTAATAATGTTCAGGGTTTGCGGCTGATCCCTTCCACATCTATTACAAACGGATGTCATTCGATTAAGGGGTCCTTGCCAAGCCCCCTTTTGAAATTCACCGCTGGATCATATTTCTTCTTTATTGATCCCTTTCCCCAGTGCATGGAGCCCATCAATAGGGAGCCACCCATAAGGGCTCCATCTGGCCTTTAGCTGTGGGGGGGAGGCCCCCATCCATCAGTGACAGTCCTCTGGGTGACATCTGACTATCTCTGGCACCTCAGACGGGCCACAGGTGACTGGATGGGATGGCTGCTAGTGGGAGAGAAAGGAAAAATCCATGAAGCAGGATTTCAGTGTGGGTCTTCGTGTGTGTGCGTGTCGGTGTGAGTGTGTGTGCGCGTAAGCGCGTGCGTTTGTGTATGTGTGTCTATTTCTAACACCTCCATCTATTCCTTATTTCATCCCATGAGTAATATACCGCACCTCGTATATGTCTCCATTAATTCGACCGCAATTCCGACTTTCTCTTCCTATCCCAAGGCACTCTCCCACCTTGTCATTCTCCGCTCCGTCCCACAATTCCCATTCCATAAATCATTTTAGGTGTGAGAAAAGTCTTGTCAGGCGGAGATAGACTGCGCCACCCCCTCCGTGTAATCCCAGCGAATAAGAAGGCATTAAGACTGCAATTGTGCCACATGGAAGATTTGCACTGGGAATGGTCCAAAATTTCACCTGTGCAGAGTTCAGTTCCTGTGTATTAGCTTTTGCTTGGGTGGGTTGTGTCAGACTTACATAAAGCGATACAGTAATGATGCTGAAATACATGACCCGGGAAGCCTTATGGTGTTTGGGGGCCTAAAATGAGACATGATTAGGCATTATTATAACAGCTTTAGCTGTCCCCTATCTACTCATAACATCTGCAGTTCTACAAAACTACATAAAATTACTGTCGTTCAATGTTTGTATCAATGTTGTTTTTCTGAATTGATATATATTCTAGAACAGCTTACACAGTATTGTCAGATCTATTGCAAATCCTTGAACCCACTGTCCAAATAGTGTCGTTAACATCTGAGATTGTAAACAAATTCCTTGTGTTCACACATGCAGGACATCAACACAACAAAATGAGAACATTGAAATTCCTGCGATTGTTCCGCCTCCCCTCTGCTGGGGAGCCTTGTGGTTTCTTTGGAATGCTAATGTCTCCTATCTGAGCCAAGCATGAGCTGTTATAGCTGTGAACAGCCCACGTTTATACTTCCAGATAGCTAAGTGTTTAGCATTCAGAATCTCTCACTTTCTTCGCTAAGTGTGCGGGTGACTGATTGTTTGTGTGCGTGTGAGTGTGCGTGTACATGTGTGTGTGTGTGTGTGTGTGCGGTTGTGTGTGTGTGTGTGTGTATGTGTGTGTGTGTGTGTGTGCGTGTGAGTGTGCACGTACAAGCACTGCCGTTTTAGTAATTAAGGCTGGCAGTAGGTAGTGCACGTGCATGCATCTTAACAGGCCTCTCAGGCGGACACAAGCTCTTTTTCTGTGTAGGCATGTTTTACATGAGTGTGCTCTGCGTGTGGTGCATACGGTCAGTGTGAGAGTGAGCACCACAGAGCGACTTATTATGAGGGGTGTGCTGCAGAGCGGCCAATGTACCGCTGCAGGCTACCAGATGGAGAGCGTCTCGGCCTAGTCTACTTGCTAACGAGTAGAGAGCAGCCAGAGACACCAGGCAATGCTGTGCCGGGGGGACATTTCCTAAAAAAAGACCTTTCGAGGGCATTACATTTGAACCATACAACGTTATAAAGGATCTGTAGACTCAAACCTAATGCGTTGAATATTAGATTTTTTGAAGCTAGGTAGATATGCCGATTATCTAAAGTATAAACTAAACTTTATGAAGAAAGGGGTGCATCACTGTCAGGCATGATCCATGCAGCAACTAACTAAAACACTGCATACAGTGTTCAATCTGAGATTCGTCACTGTGTGTTAACATTCTGTAGGCAAGCCGGTTATCTCGCTCTATATCCCCATCTCTCAGCACCATCTGTAATTTCCCAAACTGCCCCCCCTGAACAGAGTCAGTGATGTGTTTCCTTCGCTGAGTAGAAGTTGGGCATGTCATTCTTTTCCCACTCATAAATCATAGGCTTTATCATTCCTCCAGCCTCAATAAAACTCCTCTAAATGCAAATGGCCTCATGTGCGTGTGCCGTCCCTGCGTACTTTTAAGAGAATAACTATATAAATCAAGTGTGCTTTAATAGGAGTGGGGTAAACAGCTTTTTCACTCTTCTGGTGATCAAAGACAACAGGAGAAGAGGGAGGTGGGGGGGTGTCCCCCATCACTTGGCGAGTTTCCATCTGGCATGTGTCTGTTCATATGGACCTGGAGCAGAAGGCATAGCCACAAGGAAATACTTTTGAAGTGGCAACAGAGTGTCTCGGATGAGAAAGCTTCCCCCCAAATGACGGCTGCAACCACGTCTCCACAAGAATATAGTACATACTTCTGAAGGAGAGTTTGGTTATAAGAAAATGCCAGAGAGAGAGAGAGCAAGAGAGAGAGAGAGAGAGAGAGAGAGAGAGAGAGAGAGAGAGAGAGAGAGATTCTAATCACAGTCAGAATCTGGTATGACTGCCGAACAGAGGAGGTGCTGAATAATTAATATCTTCAATTATAATGATGAAACTGCACAAGTCATGTTCTTCAAAAATGTTTCCTTTTCACTTCAAAGTGATTTCCCTTTAGTAAATTGTGGTTCCTCTCAGCAAACTTTGTCTTCTAAATAATTTATTTAATTACATAATAGGTTAGGCCCAACACAAAGTGCCCCTTCATTTTTCACTGGTGTTGAAGAAATACTTTGCTGTGGCTTCTATCTGTCAAATGGTTTAACAGTTAACATAAAACGCTGCTTGGTCCTTGTCTGTCTATTCCATGGCGTTTTGACAATGAGTAGGAATTACAATAAATGAGGGTGAAGCTGGGCTCCCATCTGAACTTTAACCTGACACACATAGTGTTGTAAGGCATCAGTGTTCTTCCCCTTCTAAACATTTTTATCAACTCCACACTCTCTATGGAGATGGTTATCTCTCACAGATGAGGTGTCACAGATCTGGAGATGAGGACGTGAGCGGTGTGTGCTCCGCCTGTAGAGGAAAGCTGTCAGTGAGCTCCTCAGAGCCGACACAAAGAGAGGGTATGAATGTGCCAGGGCAGCAGCCAGGAGGCACAAAGGAGCCAGTCAGTTCAAATGAGAGCTTAATATTCACACTGGCACACAAGCAAAAAAAAAGACCTCCCCAAAGAGTAAACGAATAAACTGCCAAACCATTTGTCACAAGGCCGAATGTTAAAGTGGTCAAGCTCGTTGGCTGAGTCCCATCCTCCAGAGAGTGTTTGGAATATGGGAGATGGGAGCCATTTTCATTAGGCAGAGAGAGTCTCTTCATTACCACAAAGGGCTCTGACTCTTTGTTTTCCCTGCATTCCCCTCCTTCCCTCTCCCGCTGCCCTCCATGTGCCAGTTCATTAGGGTCGCTCGGTGTTGATGGAATGGCCTTTCTAGGGAGAGCCTGGCCTGGCCCTGCTCTGAATGCCGCGGGGGGCCCGGGGAGTGTTCCCAGGCCGATTAAACCACTGTGTAGGTGGCGTCTCCGAGGGCTTGGCCATGGACGTGCTTCATTAGGACGATTGAAGGAGACAGTGGGCAGGTCAGGGGCTTAGAGGTGACTGCCTAACCCCCCCCCACACACACACACACACACACAAACCTTTGCAACTAACTACTGCATAGCATTGGAATGAAGTTATTTGCTCACAACTGTAGGCAGAGACTATATTTGCTGATACCATAGAAAAGTAAAAGTAGTCAGGCTTGGAGCGAGTTTTTAGATATTCCGGAAGTTGACTCCATCTATTTTTGCATAGTAGCTAAATGCTGCTTCAACTTTTTTTGTTTTAACTCTGGGAACGGTAAAGATCGGTGGTAATGAAACAATGACACCAACGTAAGATAACATGTAATTTTTACTTTGAGACTTTTATATCTATACTTTAGCCATCAATATATTTGTAGAAAATGGTCAGATGTCATGTGTATATAAAAGAAAAAGGTTTAAAGATTGCACTCACAGATATTAAAACCTTTCAGCAGTCAGTCATGTAGATTTTCAAAGAACATCAACCTCATTAAATGGGATGAGTCACTCAGTGACACAGCCATGTCAACATTATGAATGCCCCCTCCAAATATCAAAGAAAATCTGAAAGTGTCAAACGCGCTCTGATGTCGGGATATTGTTTCCTGTTTACAACCAGCATCCAATCGGATGTAGGTTAGTGATTTCTACTTTGATCAAGCCTCCACTTAAGATTTGTGAGGACAAGATTACCTTTCATGTTTGTTTTTTGTGTGTGTTACTGAAAAAAAGCAATCCTCTAGTCTGTCAACAAACTGAAAGAGTGAAATAGCACCAGAAACAAACCAGTTACAATGCTATCCCAACCAACGCTCCAAGTTTCCCCCCTTCCAATGTTTTAATTGCCTCAAGGGGATAAGTGAAAGAGGGTTGAGGGAGTGAAGGATGCCCCCTTAATAGTGTACTTAGCCTGTTTATGGGCAAAATTAAAACCCAACGAACTTCTAATGGTTATCAACGCTTATCATCATCCATCAGCTGGTAATGAGCACTTTATGGAGACCAGACACTTTTAATATAGTGCACTTACTCTTTACACCCATTCATCTTCAATACCTTAAAACATTTGAAACAGCCACCATACTTTAACCTTTTTGCTTGACATATTTATTTGAATACGCATAACATGTGTTTCCCTATTTAATGGTTTGATATTCAGAAAGGTATGTTTTTATGTTGGTGGTGAACGGCTGCAACAGAGATAATGTGACCGGTCAATATTTGAGGGGCCCACGGCCAAACTTCATCTTTGCATACCACTGCATTCAATAAAAAATTATTTGAAAGGACAGCATATTCTTGTCATTCCCTAGCATTATCTTGCCAGCCACTACATCCTGGAATTGACCGAATCAAGCCAGACTGACCATTAAAGTGACGCTTCACAATGTGGTTATGCAAAGCGACAAAAGATCCTGACCGTTGATCTTCAGTTGACACGGCCGTTCCATTTGGGAGAACGAGTCTTGACTCCCCACTTGCTGCGGACAGTTCACTAGCGATCCCATACAAATGACTGCCTTTGTTTTCTCTTCGGTGCTCTCTCCTAGGTGATGTTGCACTAGAGGCAATATTTCCCTCGTTGAGGCGTACACACCAGCTGCTGCTGGAGTGAAATCTCACAGCCTGCGTCATGCAGCCTTGCCTATGAATATCCATGCATGTGTGGTGTGTGGTGAGAGGAGGTGGCGACGGCCTCTTTGGCCATCTCTTCATCTCTTTTTTTCTTTCCTCAGACCTCTTCTTTTTTTGGGCTCTGTTTGTCATGCTTTATACCCCTTTACATTCACCCTCCTCCTTCCTTTTTCCAAAATGTTTTGCTGCCTCCCATGCCCTGCGCTCCGCTGTGCACTCCCCGGTTGGAGTGCTCTGAACACCCTCCTTTTGAACTTGAATTTCTGTGATCTCTTGTGGTGCTCCCTCCGTTCTCCACTCTGTACTCCATTCTGACACTGCCCGTCTGGCTACATGCATCTCCTTCCTTAGTTAGACCCCATTCTCCCTGTGTAACCTGCCTGTTCTATCAGTGTTCAGAGAGACAGATAAAACCCTACACCTTGTACCCTCCCTCAAAGATTATACACACAGACACACAGACACACACACACACACACACACACACAGACACACACACACACACACACACACACAAACACACACACACACACACACACACACACACACACACACACACAAACAAGCAAAATAGCAAACACAGACGCAGGCACACGCAGGCATACATGCACCCACTCACACAGCCAGCCTTAACACAAAGAATAGACTCAAGTGGGACGGTTCACAGCGGAAACACACCTCTGTCCCTCTGTATGTGTCCTGTTCATCTCAGACATTGTCTCATCCCAGTTTTTCTCCAGCCCTCTATCCCGCTGGTCTTTGTCATCTGTTTGTGTCACATCAAGAGCAATTCCGCTGCCCTCATTATTCACTGTCATCCGTCACCGGTGCACATCCATCACTGTCTGAAGCTCTTCCTCTGAAGATCACCCTTTCTTAGGCCCCTCCACCTGTTCATTTGGTCTACACTGTCTTTTGGACATGGCACGTTTCCAAGTTCACTTTTTGCCTCTATAGTGTAGCATTGAAACAGTCCTTTGTGTCTCTTTTAGACGCACACAGTTTTGTGTGTATTGAGGACTCAGATCAGAGCGTTGTCACTGTAGCCGGTCATAAAAACGGAGCCCTGTGTCTGCATCGGCAGCCAGAAGGCAGGTCCTGATTGCTAACTGGAATGAACTTAATGAAAGGAGAGAGAGAAAACGAGAAGACTGCAAGAAAGAACGAGAGAGAAGTTACATTTGGGATTCATTTAGGACAGCTAGACATGATTCAGTCATTCGATCATCCTTGAATTACTTTAGGTGGACTAGACACTTTGCAGTTGTATAATGCCAAAGCTTTATCTAGTAGTGTACAGTATGGAGCATGGTACACAGAGACACAATGGATTCGTTGTTTCCAATGTTTTTGACTAGAGTTCTGGCAAGCGCATATATAATATTACATGGGAATAGGAGACGAAAATTCGCAAAGAAAGGGGCAGAGAGAGATAATTCTTTATGTATTCTGCATTACAGATTCATAAACAAGACAGAACATCTTTTTCACATAACACCTATCTTTGCTTCTGTGGATTGGCTCCCTGATGATTTTATTGATTTTAAGATTTTATTTAAGATTTTCAAAGCAAGAAATTGGTTAAATTACGAGTCAGACCTTATGAACGGAAGTGCAACATTAGATGCTCTTGACTAAGCTTTGCAAAAGAAAAAAAACATGCAATAGATCTTGACTTACTCTTGTAAAACAATATTTATATATTTTATTAAATAATACATTTGAACAACTAAAATCATCAAAGTGTTGGTTTCAATAATTCTATTGTCAAATCTATTGTCTTTCTGTTATTCTATTCCACATTTTGTTTTAATTGTATTAGCTGTTGCTTTCATTGTTAATAAAAGTGCAATAAAATAAAAGTTATTATTATAAAGGGTCTGGTTATTATTATAAAGGGTCTATTATTATAAAAGTTCTTCCTGTCAATGAACGCACATTAATAAAGACACAGAATGCATAAAGTCTTTAAAGAATGTGATGTATGGCACCACATCCATGGCAAACACAAAACTACCGTGACAGATGTTTTTATCATGATGATATATTCATTATTTTAAATCAATGCTAATTTGACACACAATTTACAACAGAATGAAAACAATTCAAGCTCAATTAAAGAATTGTTATTTGACATGAATTTGAATGACTCATTAGGATGATTGTTGCACATACTTAGTGCTATAGTGGGTTGATAAACGATCTAAGTTTTCCATCATCTCACAGTAGTTTATCAAATTAACTCAAATACTCCCATTTTAAGCATTTTTTATAGGGTTTAGCCCAAATTAGGCAGGCAATTTGCATAACCACATTGATGTTTCCTCAACCAATGATGCAGCTATTATCTCTCTGGAGGATTCTATGAATAACAAAGATCATGCTACTGTATGCTCCTCTGCAAAGTGACAGTGAACGAGGAAATGAACGTGAGTGAGAGAGACAGTGGGGGGGAGTGAAAGTGACCCGTTACATAACAAGCCACGTCTGAGTGGGCGTGTAGAGAGAGATAGCCTTTCGATTTGAGGGCAGCGCTCAACTCCCACTTTCAACATCTGCATTAGACCTTCTCTGGAGGCTGTCTGCCTAAAACCAGACTGTTTCGTCCCCACACACATCACCCGTGCATGCCAAACATCGAGCCAGCAAACGAATCAAATAGGAAAAGAAATGAAGAAACAAGAAGGAGGGAACAGGAACATTTTTGTAGTAGGTCTGTACCCAGAGACTGAAAAAGTCAATTGCACTTCGAATTAAACCCAGTGCCCTTCAGACAATAAAAAACAAGAGAACAGCAGCATGCCCACATCAAATGAAAAAAGCTTTATGACTTGGCCGCTGCAGAACCATAACCAAATCAAGAGACTCTTGAAACGATGGGCCTTGGGATCAGTTTGGTCTTGTGGAACCTGTAAACATTTTTTTTATCAACTATAGCAGCTTATTTAAAATGATGATATTAATCCCTACAGACAATTTCCCAGGGAGATCTAGAGCAATCATTAGTTTCATGCCATTAATTAGGTTAAGCCTCATATGTGATGAAGAAAAATGGGGGTGAACATGTGCAAAAAAGGAACAAATTCCATGAAGCATGCTAGACTAGACTCGGAATATCATATCAAAGAATATTTCTTAGTTAATGCTAAAAAAATATCAGTAAAAAGCACTTTTCAAACAGAACTGTGGACTTTGTCAACAGTCACAAGAGCCAGTCGGCTTCCTCCAGCCCGCAACTTGCGTTGCCAATTTGCAGGTTGTGTATGTGGTGTGGTCTGTGTGTGTTTATGTCTTCTTGTGAGTGTGCGTGTATGTGAATAAAAAGGTTAAGCTTTCCCGACCAACTTGCTAAAATAATAATAGATATTGGGGTGAGGTAAAAAGAGCAGATGGAGTAGGTGAGTAGCCAGCCAATAGCGTGGCCTAAAACGTGTCCCTAGACCTAATACCATAGAGCTAAATACAGCAGCACACTAACACTGCACTGGGTTGAATCATTGCTGCTTCTGGCCCAGGATTCAACGGCACAAAATCAGGTAGATTTGTGGTCTGTATATCCTCATAGCAGGATTGCATGCATATTTAGTGTTAAAAAGTTCTAGCTAGTTATAATGGACACGTATATGGAGGCAACTGAGCCCTGTTGTTAGGTACCCGTGGTTCCCTGCTGTCCCTGCAGCTGTCCTCCATATGTTGGAGCACACAAAGTACCTGCATTCAGCCTCTGGTTAGCTTTTCTATCTGTGGGTGTGATAGCTTTTTTAAAGAGTGAAATATTTTCTGTAGTCCAACGAATGGCAGGTTTTGTTCTGTGTGCACTGTGTAAGCTTGCCTGTGCGCTTTCTAACATGTGCTGTCCTGCATCAATGTTTGACCGCCTCGTCCTTGCAAGCACATGACCTTCCTCTTTTACAGTGCCCATCCACCAAGATACTATACCCCCCCCCCCATCATAACTCTCCCCAACACACACACACACACACACACACACACATACACACAAACACAAACCACCCGCTCGTAAAGTCACCAGAGAGCAAATATCTACGCTTCACCAAGGACGCGCCTGCATGCCTACCTCCCGGCCCACTATGTCCAACAACGAGGTCATAACCACCATCATCATTACGACTATTGCCTAATGAATATTTATGTAGCGGGAAGGGTGATGTCATCCATTTTATTATTTCTCTGCAGTATTATCCCAGAGTGCTTTCCGGGAAAAAACTTTATTGACATAGCAGTCCTGAAATGGCATGCCCAGTGGTATCCAGATGTTGTCGCAGATTTCCTTGAAAATTGGTCACATTTTGCTGATCTCATTGCATATAACCTATACAGAGGAGAATATGTTTCCATGATAGTATATGATTGAAGTCTGCCTCGAATTTAATTGAAAGATTTTTTACCTATGTTTGAGCATGTGATGTTTTCAATAGACTAGACATACTGACTGAGAAATAACACAACAACACTGTCACAATAGAAGATAACGATGGAGCACGGTCTGTGTATCTCTTTGTTTCTTTAAAGGGTGGTTTCTGTTTTTGTGGTGGGGATTTACGTCGATATACTGTAACTCAATTACCCACAATCCAACTGGACCGCAGAAGACCAGATCTAAAGGGCTCCTTAAAGATCAACCAAAAATCTTTGAAACAGAACTAAGACTGCACTCCATCTGAATTTTAAACAAATCTACTTAATTAGAAACATGGACCATCTTCAGACATGCAACAAATGCCTTGAAAAAGATGTGCCTGCCTGAAATACAGATCATAAGATATTATGTAAAATATACTTACATTTTCCTAGTGAATTGGGCATTTAGTTCTAAATGAATAGACCTTTTGTAATCGGACATAGATTTGATTTTTTTTTGAAGAGCGCAGCAAAATCGTTTCATGAAAGCATAAAAGAATTTTTGGTTCCACTGTGCAAAGCCCTCTTACCCGATGAAATTGGCTTCTCCAGTGAGGAAGCAAATGTTCCCTTTGCGCAGTAGCCATCGAAGGAAATCAAATCACTCAGCTCCCACCCATCTGAGAGCCACAGGCTGGGCCACTCCTTTGAACACACAGGGCCACGGTGTCTGACTGAGAACAGGAAAACACACACTAGTGCTCCCACTAAGTGAAGAAGCGCTGACTGTGGTGCTACGTTCTGTAGCGATCTCCCTCATTGCCTGATCCACGGAAGTCATTATGTTTGGTAAGCTCTCTAAAGGCCTCAGTGAAACACACGTGGCTCTGACTGTGGGAGTGTTTCAAATATTAGTCTTCTAGTGAACAATCTGAACGGTGGGACTGTGGAGACAGGGTGATACAAAGACAACTTAAACAGCATGGCACGGTGTCTGACAGCTTCTGACACACAGACAGAAGGAAGGACAAAGCAAAAGAAATGAAACAAACAAATCCAAACCATGAGTGTGGAATTCCCTGAAGTGGTCAATTAGAAAGTAACAGGTGATGTAATTCCAGTGGACGAAGCAACATTTTGAAGTCAGTAAACGACCAAGGATAGAGAGGGGTTAGGGAGACAGGATGGAGGGGTGATGGAAAGAGGAAGCAGATTGAGGTTTTATTCTGAGATCTCTTGCCCTTCATCTGTCCCAGAGAGTTATGGCGTGGCCTCCATTATGTAAGGGGCACATCTCCACATATGTAACTAGCCTTAACCCTTGCTTACCCCATACTCTATTCTCTTCAAAATGGCCCCCTGTCTTACTTTCTGCTGTAAGAGGCTTTAGCGTGGTGTGCCACTGCCAGTTTGGATTTTCCACTTTCTCAAAAGGAGCGTGCCTCGGCACAAAGCGGCAAATTAACTCAGAATCCAGGGAACGGTAATGGGATTATGAGCAGGAAGTCAATCATCCAAGCTCGTAACTCCATGAGTGAGCGGTCCCTGGTGCTGCAACAGTAGCTGGCCAGGAAAACAAAGCCTCAAATAGACATTGTTCTGACTGTCACTCAATACATTTCACCCCTATCAGTCATTAACAGATTTCCATGAAATGTTTGAGGACGAGCAAATCATTAGGCCTATACAGTATCTAGTCATTCTTCTATTTGCTTGTCTAAAAAACAAAGTACCCCTAAAATTTGTTATTCCTAAACATCCTCCTCGCCTCCACCATGGGGTAATAACAACAGAATAAAGTAGCAGCAAAATTAAAAAAAATTGTTTTATTAAAGGAACAGATGCAGGCTATCCTTGTTAGATAGTAGTCTGAAATGACTAAAACGGTGTAACTTCCTTCTCTTTTCCTCAACCTTCTCATCTCTTCTTTCCTCCCCATCCACATTTCTACTGAACCCCCCCCCCCCCCTTTCAGAATGCCTATCTGCATCCTTTTTTAACGCTTATGCTTCTCCTTTCATCTCATTTCGGTCCCATCTTCTCTCCAAGGCCAAGGCCTTATCTCCTAACACACCCTCTCTGGAGTGCCCCTGCTCCAGCTACAGGTCGCTTCTCATTTCCTGAGCTGCCATGCCAATCCTATCAGTTTGAAACAGAAACGAAGACCTTCTCCTGCTGCCCTTCCTTCTTGGAACCTCCACCTGAAATGGCCCTGGTGACCGTTCTCCTGCTCCCCTCATAATGCTAGCTCCATCCTATCAAATCCCCTCTCTGGCCCAATCCTCGACCACTGCTGACTTCTAGAGATAAAACTTTGCCATTTACAATCCACATGTTAATGCTTGGACTTCTTTTTTTCTGCTATTTTTCCTCTTATGAGATTGCTTAATAAGTTGCTAAAGTGTAAAGTAATCTTCAAAGTATAGTTTGCAAGACCTTTCGTAATCCCTGGATATAAGACATTGTATTGTCAGATTTGATGATTGTGTCTGATACAGATTACCAGACGGTAATTTTCAATGGAATGCCACGTGACCTTAATGCCTAATATCAAGCGGTTCATTGTTTCTTTATTATGTTGCTAACCTTTCAGAAATGAGAGTAGACCGCTCAGCAGTCACTTTAACATTAGACATCGACAGCCCTGAATTACATGAAAGGGCCAGATAAGCACCCTGCCTGCCACACCATCAGGCTCAGAAGGATGTCCCTTACCGTGGCCTTTCTCCATGTCAAAGGAACATTACTGGAACTAAGCTTCCTTTGAATTTTCTCTCACTTTCTCTCCGTATCTTTCTCTTCTCTATATATATATTTTTCTATCCCTCCCAAATATATAAATACACAAACAATTCACTAACACACTGATTTTACCTCTCAGTTATTAACACACACGCACACACACACACACACACACAAACACACACACACACACACACACGCACACACACACACACACAAACACCCAAACAATTATATACAAAAATGAACAATGCACCACAATGCCCACAAAAGTTGAAGATTGATTATTTTCAACTCGTACTGAATAGTATCAGAGACCTTTATCCAAAAGCAAATTATGCTCATGGGCTGCGTCCTTTACGTGTTTGCTCAGTGGTACATTTAAAGCCCATTAATATTGTATTGGCTCAATATTTAAGGGCTCTCATGCAATTTAGCAGTTTGCTTCCAGTCAACAATCCAGCAGACTGCCTTTGTGCTATCTACAATTGAATTGAATGAAAGATATTCTGTCAGCTGTGGAGGGGCAGGTATCAGGTGAGACTCTGGGCTGTTCCATGTCATCATGTGTGAGATATCAATGTGTTGCCTCTGCTTGTGTTTTCTACATGCAGCATGTCAACCTGAACACTAGGATTTTAACAATTGCATCATTACCTTATATCCCAACAAATGTGCAAGCTATTTGTGTTCAAATATGTACATTGATCGAATCAGTTTGTAAATTATTTTTGTTGCATTTTACTAACACATGCAATGCCATAAATCCCTGCAATATTTGTCCTCATGCCAATTGGTTTCAAACTGACAGTGCTCACTCACTTTCTCTCTTGCTTTTGCTCACTCACTTAATTGCACATTTGCGTCGCACACAAAGGAGCACATGTATGAATAATACATTATCGTTGAAACTATCTCACTTATTAACACTCCTCTACAAGCCAGATCCAGTTGCTTCGAAAGCTTTGCGTCCTGTACACAGTGGGGCGGGCGAGGCTATTGCAGAAAACTTCCAGGGTAGCCTACTCACGGGACAAATCTGCAGACTCCGGACTGGCACGCCCTAACCATTTTAAACTCGATACGAAGCTCTCACTACAGTGTGTGTGAAACACAATCGGCCTTGTCCAAGCAGAACGGAGGGTGGCAAAATAGGTAAGTTCTACTTGAATTCTACTCGCCTTCGATTCATGCTATTTTACAACCAGCAGTAAATGCTCAAATATAATTAGTAACATAAGTCAACTGAGTCGCTGAGAGCAGAAACATGCTTGCTTTTAAAACTACACTGTAGACTAGTAACGCAGTTCAAAGAGGTATCGCAGGGCAGTGTTATTTATGAGATGATTATGCACATAGGCGCCTGTTTGCGTGGGCCAATTCATGCATATTTAATCGTTGAGTGGGCATCAATAATTCTGAGAACTGTCAGACTAAGTAAGGGAAACGGACAGTGCTCACTCCTATGTAGAACAATTAGTGCCATTGGTTTCGTAAAAACGTGATTTGGAACTTAAGAATGTGATTTGTAGTCATAAACCCAAAGTTTTGAATACAAAAATATATCTTCAGAACATTATACAATTCCACTAATACAAACATATTTCGTGCACCCACAGATAATATTTCACCTTTGACTTAATTTGTTGACTCAAGCGAATATATTCCTACATTCGTTATTATCTGTTTCCTTCACTCAGACTTTTGGCACTAACTTTGCAGGGAAAGCCAGCAACGAAAGAAATGGGGTGATTCGTAACCCTTCCGGACTTTTGGCGTCCTGATCCTGCCTCATCGATTACTGACACATCGATTGCTCGAAATGTTAAACCGATCACGGACAAGGTTTTTACGGTTACCCTGCCTTGTTTGAGTTTGGAGAATTGAAGCTGCTTGCACGCTTGAAGATATAGCACAGAAAATGTTTAATACAGTAAATTATTTTTCGCTTTAAAGCTATGTGCAAGGTTTATTAAAAGTTGAAAAAGCATCTAGCACTACCAGTGCACTATTTTACACAAATAGGCCTATTGTTGGTTACTGTTAGATATAGGCAGGCGAGCCATTTGGCCTATATAGCTTCTTTTTTTCTTTTTTTTTTTACTATAGACAAGTCTATGTCTACGCATTGGCAGACTGTTTTTGTCTGCAACCTATTCGGATGCAACTGTCAGGCACCACATACGGATCTTTTTGGTATAGATTCGTTTGGAGCCAGCCGCTGTTACCGTTCGAGTTACCGTGGTGGAACAAAACACACCAGCACCAGGACTTGCCCACGCATTGCTGAGGTTCTACAGGCAATATGCGCTTCAAGTCAGCACACTCAGTTTAAGCCTGCTGCACGCTGGGGCTTATGCTGAATGCAGGTGCCGAGGCGCTGTCCCAGGTGCTTAAAGCGCTCGCAGCTGGTAGACACTGCAAGAATTGCAAGGTTGTAGTCGTTCTCAGTCGAGACAATACGCATGGACTGACGTGAATGCTGAACCTCAGCGTGTTGCTTAACATAGCCCTGGTCAGAATAAATGGGAGCTTACGTTCTCCGAAGGTTCGAAGCATGGAGAGATTTTTCCTGCCAACTGCACCGCTGCTGATCCTCAGCTGTATCGGTGTCTCTCGAGTCGTAGCGGGTAAGTTTAGTTTCTCAGAAATGTAATGATTATAATGTCAAGGCTTCGATCCAAGCTACATTGTCGCGTACACAGAAATCATTAACAAAATCAAGAAGCGTTCGTTTGATTGCTTTCAAATGTTGATGGCTTTACTCATAACTAAATAGGTTATATCCTTGCCTATTGTATTTGAAAAATATTCGATAGACTATAGCCAACGTGTATACTAAATTTGAGTTGCCTACATGGTGATTTAGTCATGGTCTAATTAATAATATTATTTAACATGGAAAAGCAGCTATTCCAAGTGTGTGCCGTTATTTGTCAGCTAGTATAATGCATAGTCGACATAGTCGGTCCAGTTAACCAGGTTGCACCGTTCATAAAATCTATGGGTTACATACATATCCAGATCAGAAAAGATCTGAGGAGTACAGTAAGGCGCTTGGGGAACACACACACACACACTCACACACACACACCACACACACCCACTCTCACTCTCTCACTCTCTCTCACACACACACACGCACACACTCAAACACACACAATCAAACACTATGTTGGTACAGACTATACGCTATACCCTATACGCTATATATGCTATACAAAGACATACTGTTAATAAGAACTCTGGAGTTTAACATTACCATAGGCTCCAGGAACAAATGGTCATGCTTATGTGTGCATATCTCTCTCTTTATATGTGTGTGTTGGAGAAAAAGAGAGAGAGAGAGAGAGGGAGAGAGAGAGAGAGAGAGAGAGAGAGGGCAAGGGCGAGAGAGTGTGTGAACGTGTTCATAAGAGTGTGTGCTTGTATGCATGCATGTAATCAAAGTTGAGCTGCTCTGTGAATTTAATCATGACCAGGTTAGCCAACTGTAAATTTTTCTGTTGCAAGCGTTGAAGCATCTTTTGATATTTTCTGATACATTTCAGTTTTGATCTTTAACAGTAACACAGTAAAATAACATAAAATAAGGATAATCGTGGCATAGGTCACCAGTTTATCCTAGTATAATAGCATGATTCTAATATGTATGGGTTTGAGTACATTGAGGCAATCAGCACATTTCACATCATTTCTCAAATAACTGAATTTGTTTTTTATCCATAAGGACTAGGAGACCACTATCCTCTTATATGCTGTTTTGGCAACTGCAATGTGCGGCTATACATTTATACGTGGGTGTGTGTTAAGGCAGGGAATGTGCTGTAGAACGGCCGGCTAAATCTATTAATCCATAATGTGCTGCTAGCTCCATTGGGCTGTGGAGGTCCGTGACTTTCCGTTACTGAGCGGTGAGCGCTACAAATCACACCGAGACCTTCCTGCCATCCCAAAGCACCTCCACTCCACCTCCCAACCAGTCCTTGTTCATAGAAAGGCAATTCTGACCTTATGATTGTTTGCTGCATTCACTGTCAGTGTGGGCTTTTTCTCACTGAGTGACATTCTTTATTTACTATTATGTTGATTATTGTTCGTTATGCTCATGTGAGCAAATATACATAACACACGTGCTGTAAAGTACACACACTCACGCACACTCAGGGACAGCCAGGCATAGACTTTTAAGGAAGACTTGGGCTTTAAAGTGTTTCATCCATTTAGATTTTATGTGTAGAAACCAATAAGGTCCAGGCTTATGAGCTAACTAATCATTGCAAGAAAAGGGTGGATGGGTTAGGCTAGAGAGAAATAAAGAGTTATAGGTAAGGGGTATAGGATGGATTGACAGAAGTCTGGGGGTGTGTGCCATGCTGCCATAAACCTTACTGCCGTGGCGTCCTTAACACGGCTGTGTTTATGGCAACTCGTAAAGTGGCGGTGGCCCTGCGTAGGGAAGAGACAGGTAATGTTTCCATTTCAAATGTAAATTAACTCCCAAACACATTCATTCCAACAAGCTTGTAAATACTCACAGCCAACAGAGCAAAACGGAGTGAAGAGGGGGAGGGTGGTGTTGGGGGGGGGGGGTTGTTAATCAAACAACAGAGTAATCAAACATCATGCCACGTGCAGGAAATTCTGTGTGAGACTCGGGAATCGCTCTTAAGCCAGCATACATGCAGGGTGATGTGAAAACATCGCTCCTCCGTGAGAAGGCTAAAGCTGGATGTCGTGCCTGAACTTGGCAGTTCTGAATCCGGCCACATATTGTCGGGTAGCTACAGTATATTACCTGTCAAGTGTCGAGTCCTCCGCCATCCACCCAGTGGAGTTATAGGGCCTGGGCATGGGAGCCAGAGGTCGTAAACCATCTCATCATGTCCTCCTTTACGCCAAATCACTATGGGGACTGGAAATGTTCTCCGTGCTATCTGTGCGCACACAGCCCATTAGGAAAGAGTAAAGAGACTGGTCTGATGCTCATAGATGTATGAAACGAGTCACAGAGAATTGGATTGGATTTCACCACGTCTTCTCTCTTCTGTGTGCTGTACGTCTACGCTATGCTGCTATTCTTCTAAGTTATTCATTGATTCTATGTGCTGTGTGTCTATGCTATGGTGCTATGCTTCCAAGTTATTTATTGATTCTATGTACTGTGTGTCTATGCTATGCTGCTATGCTTCCAAGTTATTTATTGATTCTATGTGCTATGTGTCTATGCTATGCTGCTATGCTTCTAAGTTATTAATTGATTCTGTGTGCTGTACGTCTATGCTATGTTGATATGTTTCCAAGTTATTCATTGACTCCCATGATCGCACTGCTACACATTACGTCATTTTTGGCAAGAAACCGATAAGGCTTAATGTCTGTGACTGCCGTCTATCTGTGGATTTATTGTGTACAATGCATTTTTATCAGGCGACATGAGGATGTACTGTTACTGTACAGCAGTGGTGTGATCACAGTTGGAGGAGAATAAGTCTCTTCTTTGTCTACAGCCGGTGCTGGTCTCCTGGTTTGACTTCTAAGTGGAAGGCCTGCTGGTTACCAACGGCGCACTCTTGGTTTGATGGGTGAATCATCCCTGTTTCCACCCAACATGCCTCTTTAGTCACAGCACAAAGGGAGATGTGTGTGTGTGTGTGTGTGTGTGTGTGTGTGTGTGTGTGTGTGCGCGCATCCGTGATGGAGTGAGGGTGTGCACTTGAGAGAGAGATAACAAGAGTGCACGCATAAAGCCTTCCCTTGTTTGAGTTCAAACCAAATCATGTAATCCACCGAGGCTCGGGTTACTTTGTATAGGAGTTGACCTGTTGTCAAATGCTGCATTCTCAGCAGAACGTTGCACCTGTGTAGACAAGCCAAACACACACAAGACTACCCACACTAACAACCTGGAGTAAAGTAACTGTTCTTGAATTAAACGAGGCATTGTTAGTGACACACTGCTGCTAAAGTGCCCCTCCAGTTGTTTTATAAATCATTTAATATAATCTGAGTCACCCCACCCCAGCCCATCCCCCACCCTCCTTCTCTGCCGCCGTGCATACTTGTCTAGAGTCACCTCGCCCATGAACGGTGGTTGGTAAAAATGGTTACTTAAAAATTTGTGACGTCACAAATCTGGCCTGTCTGAATTTGCCCGTTTGAGACTGTCCTTGGTGCACTGCAGTTTCAAAGCAGAAATGCTCATCCATGGCGTTGGCTGCTTATTTTGCACCAGAGATGTCTTGTAGCACATGAAAAACACCACGAGGACATGTTAACAACGTTAAAAACTTGATTTTCACTGGAGGGGGTCTTTAACTTAACATAGAGCAAGCCCACCAGAGTAAATGTAGTCTAAATGTCAGCCGGTATTCAGTAATGCAGCAGCATGGGAGCTAGCACCATGCACAAACTCTTTGTACACAGTTCCCAGTCCTAGAATGCAGTGGGGAGGGAAAGGCTTATAGTCTTTAATGCAGAAGGACTTCAAATGGAGTGCTATGGAAAAAACATAGCAATACATACTATTTATCAGAGCAGCATAAAAATCAGTAAAGTAATGTGCTCCTCAAGACATGTACGGTTCCTGTCTATCGATTTAGATTCTTTTTTTTTTTGGTGGCAGTAGCTGTGTTCTCCAGCACTTTTTAATTGAAATAAACAATGAAGACGTTCTTGGCCCACGCCTTCATAGGGAACAGCTGCTTGACAGGGGTTTTTGTCCTGCCATAACATTTCTATGGACCCAGAATTGTTCCGTAGAACTGTCTAATCCCGACCCAAATTCATCCTAATGCAAAGGGTTGGCACAGCAGCCCATAATACTGCAGTCAATGCAACTGCACTTCTTCTTTCTCCTTAGGCGTGTTGTCCTCCTCTTCTTTTCATTCAGCTTCCCTTCATTTGTGCTCTGTCAGGTGGCTATGGTAGATACGGATCAATGGCCTTAGAGCTGACAGAAACAGCTTGCAAGCAAGACCAGCCTTATGGAAGCGACTTTGGTTGAGACTGTCTTTACAGCCTCCTTTAAAATAGAAAATATATATTATGGATTTCAACGCTTCATTCCATTTCAGGATTTTCCTGTGACCTATTTTCTCTCCTGTTCACAGATGAGAGCAGTGTTAACAGTTAATCCCCCTTGCTTTAGCCTTGATGATTTGGCCCTTCTGATCCTAACCGATCTTAACTAAACATGTCAGTTAGCGAGGGAAGAATCATTTTCCCAGACTAGAATGCACGTCTGCGTAGGAAGGGGAGTTGGCAGTGCCAGAGGCGGGCTGACGTGGACGGGCCACCTCACATAGAGCCTCCTGGAGCCTGGCGCGGCATGCTGTAGGAGGAGCGAGGGTGGCAGGGCGAGAGGGTGGGACCAAGCTGTTACTGAGAACCAGACTGGCATTTAGAGCTGAGCAGCAGAGGGGCAAGAATTATCCGTGGAGGTTTTGTTTGTTGCGTCATCAGAGGGTTGGCTTTTTTTTGTTTTTTTGTTTGCGAAAGTGTGCGTTGTCAGCGCCCCTGCGGGCCCTCTTTCCCTGTGCCTCCTGCTGTTGCGCTGGGCTGCTCAGTCGAGCGTATAAACACTGTTTTTATTTGGTCCACTGTGATACAGGCCTACAGGGGATGCCCAGATGGAGGCTGTTAAGCCAGAGCAGGTGGTGGGACACAAACACACTTCCAGGAGCTAACCTGTACAACTCTGCCTTTTTTCTCTCCTCCTTGTCTTTCATTTTCTACTGGCTACCTTTCAACCTGTGCAGATGATCACTAAAGCCATTGTGGGCAAAAGTTGTCCACTGGAACATTGGTCTGCAAACATTTTTTAATTGGTTTAAATAGTTAGTTTGGCATACAAAAATGTCTTAATTATTGTGTGTGTACTGTACTGTATGTGTATGAGAGAGGCTAGAGAGAGAAGCTGAAGAGACTGCTTGCACCCATACGATCTACTGTGTGTGTGTCCGACTGCCCGTGTGCCTGTGTGTGTCAGTCACACTCCATGTCCTAAGTCCAAATCCTTTGTTAAAGCTGTAGGCCTGGGACCAGCACCAGCCTCCAGCTCCATGGACAGAGCAGGAAGCCCCAGTGGGGGAGCAGGGCAGCCACGGGGGCCTCTCAGAGCAGAACCGTCAGACTCAACGTGAAAGGAGGGAGGGCAAGGAACAGAAAGCACACCAGGGAAAGAAAAGAAAAGGAATAGAATAGAGAACTGTGGAGAGAAAATGAAAAGGTCTTAGAGAAAATGGAGAAAGAAGTGGATAGTGAGTTAGAGAAGGAGAAAGAGAGAAAGAGAGAGAGAGACAGAGAGAGAGAGAGCGAGAGCCCCCATCGTTCATCACGTTCTCTCCTGCAGATTCCCACTGCCATCCTCCTAGGCAGCAAGGCATTACTAGCAGCTGGGCTCTGGGCTCAACAGACTGGCATTACTCCATGGGAAGAGAGATGAAAGGCCGACCAAAAAAGATTGAGACAAGAGACACAGAGCGAAAGAGAGATTGCGAAATGGTCCGGACTTAGGAGAGATAGCACACAGAGGGAGAAAGAAGTGAGAGTATAATCATATGGATCAATTATGGGTATGAAACTATGAGTCCTCCTGTGGTATCGATCTCATACATATTACTCCCGGTTCTCGTAGCAGGGAAATCTTTATTTGGACTAGATTTCATTTGCAGTTAACCAACGAATGACGACATGGGCTTGTCTAATAATCAGCCTCATCGTGCTCCTTTGCCTTTGAATTAGTCGGCTCTGACGTGCGACTACACAACACGGCATTGATTTTCATACGCTGCCTTCTGACATTTAATTAGAGAAGTGAGGAAGAGGGTAGCGCGCGAGAGAAAGAGATAGAGTGCAGGCACAAGGAGAGAATGAGACGCTATTTTGCAGCTCCCCGCGTTTGTCGCTTGAATAGCCGCTGGCATGGCAGAATTCATTTCCTCAGAGTAAATAACTAATTCCTTCCACAAAGGAGGGAAAGACCCTCAGGTGTGTTTATCCATAACCCACCTCTGGTTGGTAGAATATTACTGGACTGGCTCCTGTTTGGAGAGAGAGAAGGGCACTACAACAGATCTACAGTCTCAGAGGAGCGATAAAAGCAGCATCCAAAACATGCACACACCAACAAGGATGAGGGGCACGGATTGCAGGGCAAGATTGTGCAAACACAGATAGATTGCATTATTTGATATGTATATCATGTTATATTGCGAAGGTTACTAGGACCACTCTCGAAGCAGTCAGCTAGAGGATAAGTCCACCCAAACTGTAAATCTAAAGCCCACTGCAATGCCCTGTACAGTAATATCCCAAAGCTGTTCCTGGCCATAAAGCCCATGGTGTACTGCACCTGAGTGAGTCATAAACATAGCATAAACCAGTGGCAGAGATACAGTGGGGAGGATAGTTTCCTCCTCCAAAGCCTTCCCTCTCTTGCAGCCACTGATGCGGGACCTAGAGGGAGCAAGGCACTGAGCAGGCCCTATTGATGTGTCAGTAACGCAGCAGGAGTCTAAGAAAACACTGCCGGCCTGACAGAAAAAAATAACAGAATTTATTTTTGTGAGAAAATACAGCAAGCATATATGCTGGGAAGAGTAGCGTTATAGAAAGGCAAAGATAAAGAGAGTAAAAGAACAGGGGTGGTGGCTGTTAGTAAGTTACACTGCCAGACTGAAAAATCCCTGAAAAGAAAATGGATAGACAAAGAATCTGTGGTGCCATACAGCAGAAGCCATAGTAAGTCGTCAAATTGAGTGTGGCTCAAGCACTGTGCCTAATAATACAGGTTAGGGTGCATTCATAATTGAACATGCCATAGTGTTATGGCTCCCAGTCTTTTAATAAACTGAGTAGCAGCTATGAATTATTTATACAACAGCTTTAGCTGCCAAAATGACCCGCATTAATTTCCAGTGATCACACTCTCGAGAGACTGTATGCCGTGTTGCATTCAGTAAAATGCAGTCGTTTGCTTACCTATGGGTCTCTGTGTTCAAGTTAGTAGTGCATTGGGTTTTCACATGATGTAACAGACGATGTTTCTCTTCCTGTCTCTCTCCCTCTCTCTCTCTCTTTCGATGGCAAACTACAGACAGGCCCAAAATTCTGATGGCTATATCATGGAACATTAACTATGAATGAGCTGAGCCAATCTACCTGCCAGCTGTATGTAATGGCGCAGGGAAGTTACAGAGTAAAGAGGGTTAGAGAACAGCAGCGACCTTACAGAAGCAAAGGAACCAATATGGTCTCAATGACACATCGGGGGGTAGAGCAAGTCGCTTGTAATTCCCCCAGTGTTGTCATTAGCGTTAGCGCTAGACAAGAGAGTGCTAATGAACAAGTGCTAATTTACCATTGCTTGGTCCCCCATGGTCGCACTCTCCATCTTTGCTCTTGCTTGCTACTTGTGACAGCCGAGCCCCAGTTTATATCCTTTGTTGAGTGTGGATACGCTCGTTTTTGAATGCCCTTGATATAAACAGGCACGAGGTGACTGCTTTCATATTTGCTCCCTAAACAATTATCGCTGGCACACAAAGCGGTTGTTTGCTTGGTGTTTGTCCGTGAAATGAACCTTTGAATACCTCTGATAACGGAATATAAGGTAGTCTCAACAGTGAGGCATGAAATGGGGACTTTAAGCAAATTAAGTGAACAAGTGGCAGCGACCCATGCATCATGAACCATGCACTCAGACACACCCCAACATTCAACAGTAACACAGCAACAAAGGGTATCGGTCCAACACAGACCTGAAGTAACCTATACTGTGGAGCTGGACAGTGTCTCGGTTCTCTCCCGCAGTGCAAACAGGGACTTGAATTGAGGGATGTGCTGGTAAGAGGAAGAAGTAGGGGATGGTGGGTGATCCTAAGGAGGAGAGGACGGAGTAGTTCAGCCCTTTGGAGCCTCAGGGTCACCCCGGTCCGTCATCGGCCTGTGTATTAATGTGTGTCGCTAATGACAGAGAGAGCATGTGCAAGAGAGGAAAAATAAAAAGGGGGATAACACTGCAGGAGAGAGAGAGAGAGAGAGAGAGAGAGAGAGAGAGAGAGAGAGAGAAAGAGAGAGAGAGAGAGGTGAGCAAGCCATAATGAAAGGGCTTAAGTAATGATGATGCGTTTTATTGATTGAAGCCGCAAAGGAGCATTAGGATTCTGAGGCTGGACTGGAGGAGAGCCATCAGCGCTCAGTGTTGACAGTAAAGACTCAGCGCAAATGGCACTCACAGTTCACGCACGCCCACACATACGCTCCTTGCTTCCCTGCGTCTGCCTCCTCACTCTGTACTTGTCATTGAAGGAGCTGACCCACCGCACCCCCCCCCCACGCCCCTCCCCCGCCCCCTTGCTGAGTTCTCTAATGAAGGGAGATGTTAGCGAGATGTCATCCTAGTGTGCACCCATGACACCCACTCCGCGCAAGCCAGACAACTGGCTGCCGCTCCGATCACACACACACACACACGCACAAGTTCATCCTGCACCACAGACACCAGGGACCAGTCATGGCTCAAAGTCACCTCCATCTCTCGTGGTGTGGCGTGGCGGGGGAGCAGGGAGGGAGAGAGCGAGTGTGAGAGTGTTTATGGAGACATCTGTCTGGTGTTTCATTAGAAGGCCCTCACATGTCATGTGGATATATAGCAGGGCCCTTGGCCCCACCACTGCCCTCAGTCACCACTCTGCAAAGTAATCAGACAGGTAGCCAAGGACAAGAAGCCAGTGACCGGTAGTATTGGAAGGCGAGGACACTGTGTGCATAGAATGAAACGTTCACGATCACGAGATCTATTAAAGGATGAGGGGCTGCCACCCATTCTTTTTCTTTTGTTGCTTCTTTTTTTATTTTTGTTCCTGTTCCTATTGATTCTTTTCTTATCTTATCTTCTTTTATTTGATTGTTTCTTCTCATATACTTTTTCACTGTGCTCTTTAAAGACAAGAACTATTCATATCAAATGGTTTTTTTGCACGTGTACCTGTGTATGACATATCTATCTGCACTGTCCCCAGAGGTGACAGCAAAGCAACCAGGTGCTACGTAAAATGAAGAAATAAACTAGCATGCATGTATGTGTATGTGTTCGCACCAACAAGTGATTTGTGTCACAGAAGTGATTGTATCCCCCTGGGCAGAAGAGCTAAATGCTAGCTGTCACACTGTTTTGTAGATTGTGGAGAAGCAGCAGTGTTAGTGCTGGCTTCACCATCAATTCTCTCAACGTCCCTGGAGAGAGAGAGAGAGAGAGAGAGAGAGAGAGAGGGTGGTACGGAAGGGGGGTCAGGAGTAGTTGGGGTGAATGCTAATGATTAATAAAGAGATAATGAGTTTGATTTGTCAAGCCATGCCCGTTGGATGCCTCATGCCCCTCTGCCCGCTCTGCCCTTCCCTCAGGCTCCTCTGGAGATCTCAAACAAACACAGACACACTTCAAACAGCAGCAGGTCCACCTGGGCTAGGTATGTTCTCACTCAAACACAGACACACTTCAAACAGCAACAGTTCCACCTGGGCTAGGTGTGTTCTCACTCAAACACAGACACACTTCAAACAGCAACAGTTGCACTT
>JAVQIZ010049662.1:0-55081 GCA_036023535.2 Galaxias brevipinnis
CAACTGACAATGAGGCGCTTCACGCTATGGACACAACTGACAATGAGGCCCTCACGCTATGGACACAACTGACAATGAGGCGCTTCACGCTACGGACACAACTGACAATGAGGCGCTTCACGCTACGGACACAACTGACAAAGAGGCACTTCACGCTACGGACACAACTGACATTGAGGCCCTCACGCTACGGACACAACTGACAAAGAGGCGCTTCACGCTACGGACACAACTGACAAAGAGGCCCTCACGCTACGGACACAACTGACAATGAGGCGCTTCAGAGAAATGCCCCTTTTACCACCACACCCCACCCCCCTGCTGCCTAAAAACAAGAGCAGCTGCAGCAGCACTGTGTACTGCTCAGGAAGCTATATGGACAGCTAGAGACATATCGATGATATGCGCTCTGAAGTAATGAAAAACAACATTCTCTTGGTGTTGGTGAAACAAAAACAGTGAAACTGTCTCTAATATACCCTTCTCTTGTGTCTTTAAAATAAGAGGGCACTCCACAGAATATATGCAGTTACATCTGATAAAATGAGCATGCATTTTTTCTACTAAAGGTCAAAGTCATTAGCACCCTCACATACCAATGAATTGACAACAATGCTTGCTCGTAAATTGGAAAAAAACAAAATTCCCTTTTCTCTGAGAACAAAAGGGGCACATATCCCTTTTCTGTCCCTCTAACTGGCCCTTTTTCATCCTAAAGAAGCTCATACGCTCACCACAGGGCCTGTCATAGAGCTACAGACAGGCCACCGCCAACGCAGCCTAACTGCAGCCTGGACTATCCTCACACAATAGCAGGCTTTCTTCTGTGCTTACCTACTTAAGGAGGCGCCTAAATCGCATGTTTGTGTAAGATTAGAAGTGTGTGTTTTCAGACTAAGATAGTCATATACCTTAGGCCATAATAATAATAAACCCTCCGTCAAACCTAATAATAACCTACGGCCACCTGACCTCAATTCAGATCCTTACTGCAGAAAAGGGACTCCACCCAGCTTCTTCCTTCTGTAAACATGCACATAGCGTAGGGGCTGTTTCAGTGGCTGGTGTGTGTGTGTGTGTGTGTGTGTGGTTGTGTGTATGTGTTAAAGCTATACAAAGAAGGGTGAATATGCATTTCAGAGTAACAAGCGCGGCTTAAGCAAGTGCAACTGGATAAGACGCTTGTTTCATTTCAACTGTGGGGGGAAAAGTGTGGGGTTCACTTCAACCTCTAGCGTCTAATGGTAGCCTAGCGCCCAGCCTCATCCATGAGCTGGTCAACCAGAACATCGCATGTGACTGCTACCCCCTCTTGCCTGCAACACACTAACCCACAATTCAGCGCTGCCTCCCTCTAAAAATAGACCCTTTCTAGCCCACAGCTAAAACAGACGGCGAGAAAAGAAGAATTCCTCCCCATGCACCGCTGCTCCACTCCAGCACAGCTTGGGTTAAGAAGCACCCGCCTATTTTTTCCCTCTGACAAAACCTTAGGTCATGCATATGCAGGAAGCTGTGTATTATTTAGTTCAATAGCGAGGAGAGAGGATTACAAGATAGACAAGGGGGACGGAAAAATGGAGGGCTGGGTTGAGCTAGGAGGGAGAGAACAGAGAGAGAGAGAGTAACCATATGCTCATCCAAGCAACTGTACATCCCACTAAGGATTGCATTTCTGCTCACTCAGGTAAACTTGCGTTTCACTTGCATCATCCCTCATCCGATGGCTTCCGTCCCCAAATCCCCCCCCCTCGCTATCCGCTTTTATGATGTCATCCCCTTCTGCTCTGTCCTCTGTTCCCGCCGTCATCGATAGCAACACCACAGAGAGAGAAAGAGACAGAAAAAAAGGAGGGTGGACACTAAAAATAGGCCCCTGCCTCCAGTCTGCAGTGAGATGGGAGTTTGGATGGCAGTGTGGATAATGGTAATGTACAGTATTGGAGGGAGGAATCCTGCTAAAGGAAGGGGCCCCTCAATGTCGGTTAGGAGAGGCCAGAGTTAGCCAGTGCTCCGCGGGGGGGCAGAAACCCTAATCAGCATTTATGATGAATGGCTTTATTTGACGCAATCTGTTCCAGCTTCTCCTCCAGGATGTTACATGGCCTGCAGGCTTTTGGAAAAGGGGTGACCTGGCACTGGGCAATTGACTGTAGCCTCTTTGGAGGACAAAAAACCCCCAAGACTCCCACCCCCTGCTGCCACCATAAAACTCAGCCAGGCCCAGGTACCTGAATAGCCGAGGAGACATTTCGGGAGAGAGAGAGAGAGAAAGAGAGGAAGGTAGAGAAAGCAAGACTTCCCCGTTAGCACGACGCCATGAGACCGTTAACCCTTTCCTGAGGGAAGTGGCTTCGCTCGCTCGCCAGCTCCTCTCAGGGGGGGAGGAGGGACAGAAATAGCAGCTATCCCAGCCTGCCTCCCAAGTAACCAGGAGGCCAAACAACAGTGGTTGCCACGACTCGTGTTAATCATATGGGGGGGATGGGTGGCGGTTAGTCAGAAAAAAAAAAAAAAGAAAGCCGTATAGAAGGAAGGGAGGGAAAAAAAGAGTGATTACGGAATGATTACAGAGTCCGAGCCAGGCCGTGACGATGGAAGATCAGGCCTTCAAAGGCCCAGAGATTTACAGAGAGAGGCAGTTGGAGAGGCAGGGGGAGGATGTTTGAGAAGTACACGGGTCCCCTACGTATCCGAGACTCTCAGGGGCTGAGTGCATGCATGCTCAGGAACTGATATCTGCCAAAACCTCAGAGATGGTTTTCTTCCTTGGAAAACCCACACAAACATGCATGTGTGTGCTCTCTCTCTCTCTCTCTCTCTCTCTCACACACACACACACACACAGGAAACAGACCTGACTTATGTAAGGTAATGCATTGTCATTGAGTCAGTCACCTCTGACCCTGGCCAACTGGTTCTCTTTTGTCTCATCCACCGTCCAAGATTCACTGTGAGATTGTGTGTGTGCGTGGATTGGGTGCATGGGTGTTTGGAGGAGGCCGTGTGCGCATGTTAGCCTATGTGACCTTGTGCACGTCGGCCTGTGCGACCTTGTGCATGGTCGTCCATGCAATCATGTGAGCGAGGCCACTTGTAACTGGTGAGATGAGGGGTGATGGGGGCCATCAGCAGAACTAACGAGTATCATCAGCTGACACACTCATGGTCCTTTGATCTCAACAGGCCTGACACCTCCCTCCTCCTCCACCTTCTCACACCTCACCATGGGAGGCTGATGTCCAACTTATGCACAAACATAATATGGTGGCTTTTATAGCGTGGAGTGAGTGAGCAATATGTCAGTGCATCAGGGCTGTCAAAGAGTGGGTCTTAAACACATGAATACACACACACACACACACAGTTGAGCCCTTGAGCTTTGCATGTGGCAGAAGTAGGTCAAGGGTTGAATGCAGATAAAAAAATATAGACACAGTTTCAGCTAATTTATTATATGGCAATAAAAGAAAGAAAAAACAAAACGTATTTTCTAAATTGGATTTAACGATACATGATTTCAAAACTCCATATGGAAAATGTTTTATCAGCAAGAATTTAGTCCATAAGTCACAAAATGATAGAGCTTTTTGATGAATGAATTCGATATTTAGTTAAGAACCTTTTGCCAAAACCAATAAATCTTACTTTGGAATGAATACCTCATATTTCTCTCACATTTACTCAAAACACTAAAATCTATAGAAAATAAAAAACAGTGATAGGCCACCCAAACAGCAGGACGCTTCCACACCTAATAATGGTGCGAGGTGACTCCCTAACAGCAGCTACATCACACTTATCTATGTCCCCAAATACTTTAGTTTCATTTCTCTCTCTAACACCCAGCCATCTACTTCTTCCCTTGCTGTGCCAGCTGGTTCACAATAATCTCCCTCCTCTCATGCCCCCCCTCCCAGCGCCGCCATGCTCCCAGGGAAACCGCTAAGGGTGTACAAGGCCGCGGCCGACAGGTGCTAGCCACCTCCGTCTTGACCTGCCCTTGAGGTGATGAAGGGTAGGCAAAGAGTTGCTGATTTGAGGGACCGAAAGAGCTGTCTTTTTCAAATGGATTGGAGTAGGTAGTTCCAGGTCACTTGCTCTGAGGAGTTGAACCGCTCGCTTCCCCTCTTTGGTTCACTTCTTGATTTGGTTCAGGAGAGAGCAGGTGCTGCCAACCTTTACAAGAAGACTGGAGACCTGCGGAGACCTGCAGTCTCTCAGGTTACACTACGTTTTCACCTGCAGATCTCAAATCAGTTTATATTACCTTCATTTTTGCAACAACTAGATTTGGACTGCAAGTCCTGTTTTCAAAATTTCTTGTTTTATAAAATATTAGAAAAATGCACTCAAATAAAAGGTTAGATTTGGTTAAGTATTTTCCATCTAAAGTTCCACACAGTCTGGCAACAGCACATGATGTCATTGCTATTCACAGCCCTTTCTCCCCTCAAACCTCGGGACAAAACACTAGCCAATCATTACCATGGCAACCCTCCTTATCCTCCAACCCTCCTGCTCTTCTTCTTCTTTTTCTACAAAATCCTAACAAGCACCCACCGCTCACACTGTACCAACTCTCACACTCTGTCTGGTATCAAAACTGGGGCCTATGTGAACACCACTCAATCACCGGCGCAGGCAGCCCCAGAGCAGCGGCAGTTTCACAAGCTGACACAAAGTGAGACTTCGGCTCCACTTGTTGGAGCGGGAGTGTTGGCGTGTAGCGCACCTTTCTAACGAGTCTCTAAGGTAACCAAGGGCAGGGGGGCTGGCATGGCAACGGCAAGACAGAGGAAGAGGATGACCGCTTGGCAGCCTGGTGTCAACCCGTCAGAGGCCGCATTCTTATGAGCCGCCTACCAACACTGTCCCCTGCTAATGCTTCCATTATAACCCAGATCTGAGATGAAGATCTCTGCGTAATACAAAGCGCTGCAAAGAATATCTGATGCCTCCAGAGTGTTTTTGTCAACAGTGACTCCACACGCCACTTTAAATCTGGGTGTGTGCATATCTGCATGCATATTATATGTTTGGCATGGTCGAGTAGTGTGAGAGAAGAGTCCATGTCAGTGTCTGAGATTGGGGTGCATTACCCCGGCATGCGATGCGAGGGTTAGTGTTTCAACTGCAAGTGTCTCCACTCGTGTGTGTGTGTGTGTGTGTGTGTGTGTGTGTGTGTGTGCGTGTGTATATATGAGTATGTGTGCGTGAGATCGAGAGAAAGAGAGCGTGCCGGGAGGATAAGTCTTCTTTGCAGGTACATGGTGAAGCCTTTTGAAGCCCTGGGTTCTCATGGGAGTTCAAAACACTAGTCTGCCCGGCTACAGAGGGTAGCGCAGTGATAACTCTACTCCAATCGGTGGCCTGGGCTTCCATCAGGTGACATGGGCATGGCTCCAGTGTTGTGTGAATCTCATGAAAACAAACCTAATGAGGCTCACAGTCATGCCAACCAGCTGCCTCGCTAAAAGAAAGGTTGGAAAGAGAGCAGTCTTTGATAAAGAAAAACGTCGAGCCAGGGCAGATGGGGACCATGGCTAGAAGCAACAAGTGTGTGTGTGTGTGTGTGTGTGTGTGTGTTAGAGTGTGTGTTTGTGGTTGCATTCATACCGTCACTGAGGGATTGCAAAGAACCACACACATCAGCATGACACCAACTTCCCCAACTCAACTCAAAACAAAGGGGCCAGGGCTGTGAATCACTTACGGGAGGAAAAGACAAACCTTCCCAGTAGGTACAAAGCACTAGCACTACTCTGAGACAGACTTGTGTGAAGTATCAAGACGAGGGCAACAGAGAAGAGGGCTTATTCCAATATACGCTCTGAGCGAGATTGGGGGAAATGCCGGCTGTAACATAGGCTAACACCTGTTGCTGTAATTCTGCTGTACAACAGCACCAAGGCCCTCCATTACACCCACACCCACCCACCCACCAGTCAGTCAGGCAGGCCCTTCCTCAACCCCCCTTCCCTCGTTCGTTCTCCATGCCCCTGTCCAGATGGTCCCCCATACCGCCCACCCCCCGGGATCTTAAGGGCTCAGACAAGCCACAACTATCCTTAAGAGCCAAACACAAGGGGCCGGGGTGAGTCTGGGGCCTCGGAGAGCCAAAGCCTTATGGCGGATAACACTTTAACTTGCCGGCAGTTTCACATTCTTGGCTGCATCCTGGCGATTTCATACACGGCCAAATCGATGGCCGTCACCTGGACGAGCTGAACGTCTGACTGAACGAAGCTTGTAATCAGTAATAATATAGTAATCCTCGCTTCAACATGTAATCATACACTAGGCTAGGCGACGCCTTGCAGACACCAATATGGAGCATCAACGCTGACTTGGAAATGGAGTCAACCACTGAAAGCCTTAATTGACTGATCAGTACCTCGATGGACAGATCCTTATATTCCTTCGCCTACTTCGTCGTGTTTACAGTCAGATATGCCTTAATGGTGCACAGTTACTCTTTTGTCCAGCACGTGTGGGAGCTGACAGCAGCCACGGCGGCAGCCATTTTGGTTGAGAACAGAGAGGCTTTCACTCCACTTATTATCAGTCAGGAGGAGGTCAGAGATAACGAAATGAAGGAGTGGTTGTCCCTGATGCAAGCTAGTCCCATAGTAGTGTCAGGCTCTGTATCTTGGCAAGCCTTTTGGAAGGAAAATCAATGCGGTAGTGTCTTCAGAAGCAGAGGTTGAGGAAAGGGATATGGACCAGCTGACTTAGACAGAAGCTTCTGCCTCTCCCACCATTTATCTACAGACATTAGTGTGTGTGTGTGTGTGTGTGTCACGTGTGTTCGTCCCATCAAGACACATCGTACACGCCTGATGCACAGACCTCGACATGGGTGCCCTTGGATGCGCGTGCGCTTAAGGGTGTAAAAGTATGACTCAAGCTGTAGCCATCCATGGGTCTATGGCTTACGATTGAGATGCAGCACCACTAAGATGATTCCTGGAGGCAAGGCACATTGCCAACAAAAAAAGGAAGGGGATTAGCGTGCATTTGCATAAAGTTAAATCCACTCTAGGTTTTAGCCGCCTTTGTTACAACTTTTCCACAAAACTCTTATCGAATTTGAAAAGGCCTTTGGCCGAAAAGCTAGAACAATGTGTTCTTCACTTTAAAACAATAGTCCTTTCAGATGCTTGGCCCAAAAGCATTACACTAGATATCGCTTTCAAACTCTGTTCAATTTGTATTGAACTTTCCAGTGAGCTGTCAAAATTGCATGATCAGAGCTTGTCACAGCCTTTGTCTGCTTAAATGGGTCCTACATTCATATTGTATGAATTTGTTTAGTCCATGGGACGGCTCCATAACTCCCTTTCAATACACAGCTAAGTGTGTTAATATACAGTCACCATCCCATCTCGCTGCCAGTAGATAAAACAGTCGGATCGACAAAGAGGCTCGAAATTAATGAGTTCTTAAGAAGGGGGTAGGCCCAACAAACAGCTGGCACTGTTTATGAAGGTTATAATTGCCATTTCAGCACGTGTGTGTATGTGTTTGTGTGTATGTGGGTGTGTGTGTGTGTGTGTGTGTGTGTGTGGTAGGGGAGGGAGGGAGTGACACGTGTGAGCTTACGGCTCACAATATGGCTGATATTGATCATCAGGCTACCCACTGCATCTTGATAATCCTATCATGACCATTATGCTCGGAGGGTGCGGGGGCCACAAGCCAGTTAAGCCAGCCACGTCTAGCCCACAGGTCAATGTGTTAGCATGTGCACGCGTCGTGTCTATAATCAGAGGACCAAGAAGTGGGCCACCATGGAAATGGGGGGGGGTGGATGAGGGGGTATTAGGGCCCAATCCCTGCCTGGCCGTGAGCTGCTGGTTAAGACGCGACTTCTCGTGGTTGGACAATGAGCCATGCCGGCTGACCTCAGGGCAGCAGCAGGAGGGGAGCAGGGGTGAGGGGTGAGGGCGCCACAGGCCAGGCTCCACTGACAAGCTACTGACAGGAGGGAAACATGGTGAAGAGAAAAAAAAAACGATGAAATGTATTGCCAATTTTTTTTGATTGATGATTTTTTTTATAAATAAATGTACATCTCGGTATCCTTCTTTCTCTTCATAAGTTATGATTTTTGTAATTTCTCTCGCCGCGTGTGCCGTCTCATGCTGAGGGATTACAGCAGTCACCATGCCTACCATCCCCCCTCCTCCATCCTCCTGAGTCATGTGACTCTGGTGTAGGGGACGTTTGGTGGCCAGAAGCGAGTGAGTGACCACATCCTCCTCGACCCCCGTCTGTCTCTCTACTCTGGCTGCTTTTAGCTTCCTCTTCTGCGGTAAGAGTCGTCCATATTCCCGATGTGTATTCTCGGGTCATTCCTTTCCAATCTTCTCTCCTACCTTAAACTGCTTGGTCCCTTTTGTTCTGCGCCACGCTCCTACACCTAACCCACTCTCTTTTCCGATGAACACAGCCTCGGCCTTGAATTCCACAGTGAGGCGGATCGGTCCACTGGTGCCAGAACGGGGGTGGGTGCGCTGCAGTTTGTTTGCAGCCGTTTTTCCATCCTTCACAGCGGGCCGTGAGGAGGGCGAGGCAGAGCACGGGTGGGCTGGTACTGGAAAGAGAAGGAGGGATCCATGCTCTCCATAAAACCCCCCTTGTTTTTAATAGGACACAAACGAGTACCTGATACCTGACTCTCCACTGCCAGAGTGTTGTTATGTAGGTGTGCCAGCGCACCTGGCGCAGACTATTAAAGGAAACAGGGTGATAAACCACAAACACTGTGAGCACGGGCGGCGATAAACACGGGCTGCGAAGCAGGCATTTCCCTGACAGAGCTGGAACCTGACTTCCAAACTGTCGCCGTTAACGGGCCTACCTCTTACTTCCTCTTTTATAAAAGCTAAACTCTGGTACGCGACGTCACTAGCGAGACGCAAGACACGACCAGAGGTGAATTTACCCCTAAAGAACAGATCTCATTCAAAGCAACCAACATGGTTTTGATTTTTGCATATGCTCAATCCCAGAGTGAGTCATTAAACATCACAAAGAGAGGCCTAGCATTCCAGTGTAAATAGCCGGAGGGCTGGTTGGCTAACCTGGCATCAGCATAACGCTCCATAGGTCAGAGGCCCCCTTGGCTACGTTTGATCACTGCAGTGCAAGGCTACAGTCATGGTCCCCCACGCCCTCTTAAACCCCAAATCTTAACGACTATGAGGTCAATGGCATACATAGTCATGTCAATCTGCAGGTAATATTATATAACACCAATCTTGATTTGCATTTTGCAGCAAAACGTTACGGACATAATGGTTTTCAAAGCCTCACGTCAAAATGAAAAAAGAATCAATGCCCTGACGTTAAATTCATAAATGTTCAAAAGGTTTTTAAACCCTATGGCAACTCAACAACAATATACTACTACATAATCGATTATACGTGCATACTGGCAAAACGACACATTGCCAATTGAGGGCCGCAACCGCTTGACTTGGATTACTGTGACTAGAACTCTCCTACACTTTCCTATAGAGTTTGGGAAAGTGGTTGGGATGAGATGGACCAAAAACACTGAACACTACACACAGGTAAACACCGCCCACTGAGGGCCATACACCCGGGTCTTTGATTTCACTCTGCTAGTCTGCTCTCGTCACGTTTAGACACAGGGAGGACTGAGAGGATGATGGACAGGCTGTTTGGAGGCTAGTAAAGTCTTACTGGCCCTTGCCAGCATCTACTCTACCCCACTGTAGAATGATGCAACGCTGGCCCTGAGAAGCTCAGTTGCACGGTAGAACTGGTTGGAGGCCCAGCTGATAAAAGCCTTGATCCTGCAGGAAACTGAGGGAAGGCCTGGGGACGGTGAACCCCATAGCAGTTCCAACTAATGGAAAATACAAGGGAAGAGGACTCTTAAGTCCATCATTCAAACCATCAGTCGGCGCCGGACCTCAATTCCCTGTAAATCAAATTGCTTCAGCGTTAGCATGTCTATCCCATGGTAATTTAGAGGCAAGAAAAAAAAAGAAAACTTGAAGAATTAAAGAAATTATCTAAATAGGAAAGTGTAATTGGTAGGACCAAATAAAATATATGCGTGTTTAAAGTCATTCATTTTAATCTAAGAAAGCGAGAGGAACGATTGTGGTTTATCATGTGGCGAGACAAGCCCCAACTTCTCGTTAATTACGCTGAGGACTTCCGCCATTTTGCTACTTCCTCACATCTGACAAAAAAATGCAGATTCACACATAGGCATTCACACCCAAGCTCTCTTCCACAAGACAGAAAACATGTAAGTCAAGAAATAACATGTAAAGCGATTTGGTGGCTCAGTGGTCAGCACTATTGCCTTGCAGCAAGAAGGTCCTGGGTTTGAACCCAGCCATCCCAGGTCCTTTCTGTGTGGAGTTTGCATGTTCTCCCTGTGTTTGTATGGGTTTCCTCCGGGTGTTCCGATTTCCTCCCACCATCAAAACCAAGTTAATACTCAAGTTCGAGTTCATCCTCCCGTCAATGCTCTGACCCAATGGCACTGGCAAAACAGCTGGAGTTGGTCAATTTCTCCCTGCAGGGCCAGGTCACCACTGCAAATGAGACCTTACTCTCAGTTGAATTCACCTGGTTAAATAATGGTTTGGAAAAAAAACAACTCATATATATTATATTTTAAATAAATTGCTTTGCTGTTCAATAAATTATGAACTGGTTAGCAATTACGGATTGGAGCATTGCACATTCACATGATGCTGAAACAATTACAATTGTAAAATGAAGCAAAGGGGTTATTAGATCCAGTCATAATTGGGTTAAACCATTTCCTCCCAGAGGGGGAATCCCCCACTTGCATGCTGACTTCAGGGTTTTATAGTTATATAAATGTTTTGAAACCAGACAATGCAAGCCCTCTCTAATGCTGCTGGTGCCCAATGAACAAAACAATCTTTGCATGATTTAGCAGTTAGAGCTTAACCCTATCTCTCTCTCTCTCTCTCCCTCTTTCCTTCTCAACAGCTGCAGCGCACACAGCTGCAACACCCCTCAAATAGCTATTTGCTAGTCTGAGAAGCCTGGCCAATCAGGAAAAGGCTTAGGATCAAATGTACATGTGCAAACCAAAACACACACTCACACACAAGCCAACTCACATACACACACACACACAGGTCAACCAAACTGTACTGTATGTTGAGCAGGAAAGAAAAGCTCCGTTCATCCCCGCCAAACTTAGATGATTCCTTAAATCCTGAGGAACTTAAACTCAAAATGTCATGGCCAATCTGTGTTACACAGCGTCTCTAAAGCGTTTAGCTCACCTTAAATAGAACATTTTCACTACTGCCATACCTTCCCTGAGCCAGAGAAAATGATTAGGCATTTAACCCCTTCAGGTTGTCTGCTCTTTGGGTCATAGGAATAAATGAGCATCAAATATCCAATGCTTTCCTCGCCTAAATATGATTTGGAAAAGTAGATTAAGTATTCAACAGCCTAGTAGCAAACATGCACCCACACACACACACACACACACACACACACACACACACACACACACACACACACACACACACACAAGAAACTCCACAAGAGCCTTAGGGCCAGCCTTCTTTACAACAGAGGCCATCCTTATACAATTTAATTTGATGTGACGCTTGTGTCCAGCAGGCTATATATAGGCTTAGGAAATGGCTGTGTGTGTGTGTGTGTGTGTGTGTGTGTGTGTGTGTGTGTGTGTAGTCTCCTCGAATGCAAATGGTTAATGTACAAATCCCCAGAGTAATGGTTCGTCTGAAGTCTTGCAGTCTGCCTTAGATTGGAGAAGCATACGTAGGTTAAATTAGACGAAAAACTGAAGCTGCAAAGACTTCACAAATAAAATGTTCTAACTGTTAGGTAAAGATTTCATGATCAACATTTAATTTCTCTTAATCATTCCTGTTTTTAAATTAAATTAAAAAAAGTCTAATGATTTTACACATTAGACCAAATAAATGTCCTCAATAGTCATAATCATCACAAACAATTATAAAACAAACTATCACAAACTACCCACATTGCAAACTTGCTCACTCCACAAGCTGTTCTACTGCTGCCTAACACAGGTCAGAAAAGTACACACATAGAAGCAGTAACACACAATGACACATGTGCCCATAAAGTGCATTACTGTGTTCAAAAAGGTTACTATTTATGAATTACAGTAAAGACATATATAATATAGCCTACTGTATATACACACATAATAAAACAGACAATATTATTCAGGGTAATTAGACCTCAGTAAATAGTCTTATTCTAATAAAACCTGCTTTATAATGTATATGCCAGATGATACACAACCAATGGCCTTTTTCCCTGAATGTTGGCCAACAAATGTATATGTCATAATTATGTTCCTTATTGAAGAGCAGGCTAGTCCTTTCCTCTACTGAACATGTCCAGACATATAGCTTCCAGGTTCCTTTCAACCAAGCAGTCCATCACAGCAGGATGGGGACACAGGCTCCACTAAGATTAGGGGGGAGGATTGTGCAGGGACCCAAATTCCAGGTAACACCAACAGTAATTCAACTTGTGGCAACAGCCCAATGCACTTTATTTCTATTGTAGGATGCTACACACTACTCCTTTAACACCGACTCAACAGCCCATGGTGAGGAAGTCAGTCAGCCTCTAACATCGTTGAGAGGCCCATTTGGCATAGTAATTGAAAATATATCGCAATTACTGCAGGTAAAGCCCTATACAGAAAGTCACAGGAAATTCAAAGAAACAAGACTGTGTAAATCCGAGATATTTCAGATCAGCCTGCTATTAATCCAGTCCAGGCAGCACCAACACATGACAGTACAGGACTGCCATCTTCCTCCCTTATCAGCCTGGGACATAGGCTGCATGTTTCTGATACAGTTTTCGCCTATTTACCAACACTCATATTATTCCATACATCGAACAAAGATCCCAGTGAGGGGGCAGTTTATACAAACCTTGTAGACTTGTCCGTAGGTGCCATTGCCGACTACTTCCACCAGTTCGAAAATACCAGCGGGGTCCTAAAGACAAAGTAACAATTAGTCAACGATACATAAATAAACATGATTGTTTTCATGCTATTTGACACGATGAGGTTTGGGCTGCTGCATGAGGCTGTTCTCAATTTGCTGTGCCAGTGAAACAAAGAAAAAGCAGAACCACAGCCCTCTCTATGCATGTCAACAATTAGGACATTTTGGAATTCTGAATTGATGGACGAGCTTGGTAATGTAAAGCAGGCACTCACCCGCAAAGATGCGAGATCTATGTCCACCAGACTTTTAGCTGGAGATTCGTTCGCCATTTTTTTTAATAAATAGAAATCGATGGGTTTTTATATCCGTTATGCTAATTGTAAACTTGCGATTCCGTATCGCATCGTTCAGTGTTTTTCGCAGCCCTTGTAAAGACGATCCCTCTCCAAGACGGGTTTTCTATGTAGTCCCCAACGAGGTTGAACGACAGCGGCTACTCCATATCGAGCTACCGCGGCTGCCAGTGGTAGTTCTGTTTTCCGCCCTGCCTTCCTGCCTGCCTTCCTCTTCTTTCTCGTGTGCTCACTCACCCAACATCGTGCAGCTCAAAGCCATAGGAAGCTGAATCACAGTGAGAGAGTGAGAGAGAGAGAGAGAGAGAGAGAGAGAGAATATAAAAAAGATGACATATGGAGAAGAGCTCCCCTATACCCAGCAGCGGGAATGAAACGGCCGCAGACTGACTCTTTGTAGTAGCCTACCACACCTATTTTGACCAATAGGGCCCCGCACAGGCTATATGTGAATTTTGTAGTATGGACACGCAAATTAATTAATTTTGGTTTAACAACTGTGAATACAAAGTAAACTGTCTACCTATTTGTGACTGGCAGGGAAAATTGGCAGTGGCTTAAGTCACTAACATGCCCAAAAGCACATGCTTGTTCACATAGGTATGGACTAAGAAGTGTGCAAATTATGTCAATTAACAAAAGTTGCCTTTGTGGTAGGTTAATGCTTGTTTTGGGAGGGGACGCAGGCGGGGCATGAACTTGAAAATGCAATTGGAAGTGTATTTTGGAATTGTAAGATTTGCCTATGTGCAAAGTATGAAAATTATTACCTCTCCTTTTCTCTAGCTGTTATTTCTGCCTTTCTCTTTCTCTTTTGGTCACATCTTATTTCTCCCTGTCATTGTTTCTACCCGTTTCACAAAAACCCCCACTCTCCTTCTCCCTGTCAGAGGAAGGCTTAGTTAGAGCATGTGAAATGGAACTTGCAATAAATATTTCATCACCATTATCAAAACTGCCTGGTGTTGGGCATGTTTGGTCTCTTATCGCAAAGTGCCCTGGCCTGATGCCAAGGAAGGGAGGTATAGTACAGTATATTGTATACATAACAATTTGGATACATTTAATGGAAGGATATGTGGGTTTTAGTATATTTTAAGGAGTTAATATGGTGTAATGGCAGTAGAACATCAATGGGATTGATTTACATTTTTGGTTATGGTCACTGCTGGTAGGGAGCCAAAGGCGCTGCCTTTAAGACAGCACTCTGCAAGTCATCGTTACATATCTGGTGAATTTGAACCAACTCAAGTGTCACTTAAAAGCACAAAAAGGAATGCAGAACTCAATTTTGGTGGCTCATTCATTGCTTGACTAGAGGGGAAAACGTCTTAATTATGCTCCACCCACTGTTAATGCACTCAGGCATTTGCTTTATCAAAGTACATTCACTCACACTACGGCCTCTCATTAACTTGGATCATGTCCACGTCATAATAATGTAAAGAATGTATGGGCCTCAACATCAAGGAGCCCTACAGTTTTCTTTTATGCATTATCAGTTTGGCATGGAAGTGGCCTTCTGAGATCTGTCAGCCCCAGCTGTCCACACACAATGTATCACGTCACAGGTCCTGAGACAGAAATACATCATGGGGCATAGGTTACCACAGAGGTTTGATGGCTCATTGTCTTAAAGAGTTGCTAGCAGATTCTCTCTGGTCTGTGGGAGAACATAGCATTTGCACTTGCAGAGCATGACTGGTTCACATGCGTGGAAAGTGGAAGTCAGTGTGTGTTTCTGTGCACATCTGTGTGTGTTATGCCACTGATGTACAGTGCTACCTTCTAAACTATTGTTGGCATCGTGGGAAAACATTTTCTCTGAGCAATTACATTTTGTGCAAAGTAATACAAAAAATATCCATTGCATCAAATGTTTATCTTGGGAAGGTATCTTTCCCCAATTACCTTAAATGACCTTAAATTATACCAAACTACATACATCTGTATATCAATATATACATTTCACAAGAGCAGCAAAACGTTTACAAGTTTAGTGGTGTTCAAGTGGTATTTGGCTTTGTCGTCCTAACATGTGTCAGACTCAGTGTACCCTAGAGGCTTTTGCTGCTTGGGTAAACAAATGTGATTCACCTCGGGGTGTATTTGTGCATGTTGGTTCATAGTAATCTTGGGTCTGTGTGTTTGCTTCTCTCTGAGTATGCGTTGCTGTCCTCATTTTAGTGTTAGTGACTCTGTTCCTGCATGTGTATAGTGTGAGAGAGTGTGTGTGTCGATATGATTCCAAGGTTGCGTTTTTGGAATTAGAGACAGTGTGTCTGTGTGTGTGTGTGTGTGTGTGTGTGTGTGTGTGTGTGTGTGTGTGTGTGTGAGAGAGAGAGAGAGAGAGAGAGAGAGAGAGAGAGAGAGAGAGAGAGAGTGAGAGAGAGAGGGAGAGGTGGTCTGCCCCAGCAACAGTGTACACCAACCCCCATTCTATGACTTAACCATAGCTGTCGATCAGGTCAGACCAGTGACAAGCAGGGAAAATCAGCCTCAGGGATAACAAAAAGTGTGTGTGTGTGTGTGTGTATGTGTGCGCGCGCACGAGCTTGTGTGTGTACGCTTGCATCTTAGTGAATTGTACAAAAACAAGAGCAGACTCACACAGCAGCACAGTACCCTTCATCACAACAAAACCTGTTCTATAATCCGTTGTGGAAATTAATTCACTTTCAGAATATCCTTAATCCATGACTTGATTTTTGCCATGTAATGTCCCTGATACACATAAATGTTCTCACACTATAGTGGAAAATCTCTCTCCTTCTCTTTGTCTTTGACACCAAAACCCGAAACACAATGCTCCGGAGGAACCTTCTGCATATGGGTGGCCGGGTGGCAAACAGACTGTGTTTGTTCCAGCCACTACAAACTACACACATGCAAACAAACCCAAACAACAACCCCGCACCTCTGCCCGCACACAGACACACAAAGTCACTGGGACCACAGAGGACCTTGGAAGGCTAGACAGTGGCCTTTAACCAAGACAGTGCCCCAGTTGGTTTGTATGCAGGTGAAAAGTAGGAGACGAATGAAGCGTGTGTGTGTGTGTGTGTGTGTGTGCCCATTGTGCGCATGTGCGAGTGTGGGCCTACGTCTGAGTGGAAGCAGGTGAGCAGGGTCTGTGTCAAGAGGGTCAAAGAGCACCGGGTGACCTGTGGTGCACCATGACTTGATCACCACAACAACATCACCTTCCTTTTTAACGTTGACAACAAAGCCTCCTTTCTTCTCTGTGTTTCTGCCTGCCTGAATCTAAAGAAAGGATCTTTCAACGTCATTCAATGTAAACTTGCTTATGGCAATGAAATAAAAATGGAGGGCTTTTCTGATAAAACCACATCAATAAATAAACATTGTGCTGCATATTGAGCGATGAATCATTGATTTAGACTAAGATTGATTGTCTTGTGGTTGGACCGTTTGTGTGTGTGTGTGTGTGTGTGTGTGCATATGTGCGTGTGCATGCGTAAGCACGTAAAGGTACGTGTCAGTGATGTTGTGTCTCCCCTCGATTGACCATCAACTTCAGACATGGGTGTGGTAAGTCTGTCTGTCTCCTTTTGAGACAAAAAGCATTATTACTCTCTCTGTCTCTCTCTATGAACCCAACGCCCCAACAACATTCATCAGCCTTTCAAATGTATTATCAACATAACGCTGCCTCTCTCTGGTCACCAGCTATTACTACATATCTGAACAACATGCAGCACTTTGCCCAGCAACAACCACACTGAACAGACTATATAAATCACCTCCAATGACAGAGCTGGAGAGGAAAAAATAATTACGATTCTGTGTCATCTCCCCCTTAGCTATTGATATGGCGAATCTGGGTTGACCAAGACATTTCCAAAGTCAATACGCATCTTAAAAGTACAGTGATGTTTACAGCTTGCTTTCACTTATGTAGTGCCCCTGCTTTAAACAGAATGGTGTTTTACCTCAGAAAGATCTGTCCTTGATGTAGAAAGGAATGGTTAATTGAATAACCTTGGACATATAGTGCAGTCAATCATTCATTTAACTTTAGCTTGGACTAAGTCTGACCCCCCCCCCCGGAATTAAGATTCATACATTTGGCCCTTTATAAATGATGTGGTGTCTGATTTATATAAGCCTAACACAGACACAAAAATATTAGTAGTCTGTCTAAACAGACTAACAACACCCGAGGCCAAGTTGGTCTCTGTGAAGTTGCATAAGCGGCGTCTGCATCAAGGCCAGGCGGCCCTACAGTCAGGGTGAGCAGTTGCTATGCCCTTACATGGCAGTGGAGAGTAAACACGTTACAAAACACTTGTACGCAGATCAAAATCGTCAAAAACGATGGGTGTTCTAAGCCAGGGCACATTTTGTGTTGTATCGATTTGGAAATTGGTCACAGAAATTGGCTCTGATGGAGGATGGCTAGATTTGTGAGTGCTTAACTTGATGGTAGTTTCTACAGAATGACTGAATAACCTAAAATAGAATAAGACAATATAAGAAATAAGAAAAATAACTTAATGCAGAGTAGTTAATACTGTGAAGGAAAGTGTTGTAATTACCTGATAAGGATTCACTGGTATTTGTCATTTCAATGTACAATATACATTATTCATGTCTCTGAAATAATATAATTAACAGATCAGGTTTCCATTGTCCATTGATCACACTTTGATTCTAATATATTAGTTTAATGTAGGATCAACATAGTTCATGTCATTAATAAAATGCAGAAATATTTCTTTGACCAATGACTTAAAATAGTTAATAAAAATGGAAAAATTGCCACACGATTGAACATGAGTATTTATTTCCAATAAAAAATAGTTATAAGATTTCCTTTTACAAATATTCATGGGAAATGCAGCATGTATCATCATGTATCAACATAAGATATAAGGTGTGTCTGCAATGGAGTTAGACATAATAGCAGGTCACAGAAAAAAAAGGAAGAAATTAAAGAATTAATTAGTGCTTTGCAAAGGCCTCAAATTACATTGATATACAATTATAACACTCAACTTAGATTTACCATAATAAAACATTTAAGGGCATTGCAGAGGAAACAGAATCATATTTACTAGAGACACACATTAATTGCATACATAGCTGATAGTTGTGAAGTAGTTGTTGAACCAAATCATGTACTGTAGGTCTGAGGGGGTAGGGGGTCGGGGTCGGGCAAGTCTTAATCTCCCTAAATTAACCACTTCCAATCGATTTAACTGCTTAAAACCCATATGTCACCAAAACCTTACTTCTCCATTGTATTAAATTTAGTTTTTATTTAAGACTTTGTTTTTAAGACAATTGTTTTGACGGAGTTATTTCCCATTCATTCTTTATATCACTATATATTTCTTTATCATGTACTGCGGTGCAAAGAATACTCGGCAAGAAGATACAGCACATTGCCTCAAGATGTGCCTCTTCATTTGGCCCAATTGTGTCTGAAAAGATAGAAGCAGCCACCACAGGAGTACAAACTGTGTTCCATTTTCCACCTTATTCACCATTATCAGCTCTCTGGAACTTAAGTGTGTGTCCTGTCATAGCTTAAGTTATCAATATTTGACAATAGTACAAAAAAACAAAAACAGAATGGCAACCCTAATACAGACAACCCAATACATTCTGTATTATGTGTTTCTCAGTTAAACAAATTATTATTTAGTATTTGTCAAAAATGTCCTTTTTTCACATTTATTTGACAAACTGTACATCGGGAGAAAATGGTTGCGTGAGTCAGTCTATAATGAATGTGTGGTGCATCAAGGGTACATTGTTGGTTTAGGTCATTTTACATGCTACTTTTAGTTTTCTCTGCCAAATTGTAATGCTGCTGTGGTAGGGGAATCTTTGTATTCTTGTAGTTCTCTTGCTCACATGTCTTTTTTATGCATTTTCCCCTCACAGTATGACAGAGTTAACTTTGGCCATGACTAGGTTTATGAGATGAGCACTTTGGGGAGCCAGTGGAGGGTGAGATGTTCCACGGGTCACAGTTCTAGTTAGCACCCCACATGAATAAAGACAGACAGATCAGAATCCATGATATGCCTATCGATCAATCCCAGCACCAACTGCCCATGATCTTTAAAGGCATTGCTCTAGTTTGAAAAATGAGGAGTACAGAGGAACCAAAATAAATAGTGAGTCGAGTGAGTTGAGTTGAGTGCATGAACCAGCCGCCACAAGGCAATGATCACCGGGGTCGTTTGCGCGTGACGAAGATGAGGACCCTGCGGATGGCGATCAGACGGTCCTTCAGAGCGGTCATGGCCAGGATGGTGAGCTGGGCGCGGTTCTCCAAGGGGAGGACTGCCAGGAGCCACCAGCACCACGCAGGACCACTGGGGCTGAACTGAAGGAACGAAAGGAAACACAGAACACCCCGGTTAGTCATGTCATCAGAAAACGAGCTAGATAGCAAGATCATACTTTTTGAAAACTGTATATTTTTCAGTTAGTAAAGATATGAGTGTGTTGTTTTAGTTTAAACCTTAAATATCTTTTTTTATTATTTTCCATTACTAGAGAGTTTTTCTGTAGGAGATGATTTTGGCGACCCGTACCGTTTGCTTAGTGTCAGAAGAAATCTTGTGATAATCTCTTTAAATCGTTAATATAAAAAAAGTTGCCTATGGGTAAAAAGTGTCTTTCTATCTGCTACGCTCAAACCTGTATTTGATAAGTCAGATAAGTTAGTGAAAACCTACTAAGATATGCGTGTAAGAGTTTGGCTGGGTGGATAATGGATGCGGGCTTTACCTGTGGATCAGAGTCTTTCCCTGGCAAGCTTCCAAAGTGGCTGAGGATCTGACTTTTCATGTTGTCCTTAAGCGAGGTGAACCAGCCGTTAGCCTGTTCGTACACAGAGTCATGCAGCTTCTTCAGCTCCACCAGCTCCTCTCCCTCCACCTGTGAACCGCACACATAGAAAGACTCCAATGAGGAGGGCGCAAATGGCTGACAGATAAACAAAAGTACAGATAGATAAAAAAAGACAATTCCACAGGTCACCTCCTCGAATACACCCGCCCATCAAAAACGCGTCCCCACAAACACCCTCCGCCCAGCCTACGACCTGGCCGCTCACCTTTTTGTCCTCCAGATACTCGATCTTGGCCGTGTTGTAGCCGTCCCTCAGGCCGTGGCTCAGCACCTTGAAGCGCACCGCGCCTATGGTGTCCACCACCGAGCGGCCGTCGGGGAAGAACTTGACGTCGCGCACCTCCAGCATGCAACCGAAGTCAGCGAAGCCCTTGAGCTCGTCGGCGATGCACATGCCAAACTGCTTCGTGCCCGTCTCGATGGAGCGGCGGATCATCAGGCGGTAGCGCGGCTCAAAGACGTGCAGCGGACACGGGATGGTGGGGAAGGCCATGGTGCAGATGAAGATGGGCACCTCCTGGTTCAGACTGCAGGGTTTGGGGGAGAGCGGAGGGGGTTCGGAGGACGTTAGCGACAGGGACACTGGCCTGGACAGTCAAGCGTCAAGGCGGTTGTGAAGAACCCATTAAATTGTTCTACAACACATGAGGACTAAAAGGGTGGAGGAGCACACGAAAACTGTGGAGGACTCTTGCATGTGCGAGAGCATCTTCAAAATGTGTGTGTGTGTGTGTTAATGTGTCCTGGAACTGTTAAGAGCCTAGGAGAATGGAGAAAGGAGAAAGTGTGTTTGTCCCTGTGACTCACTTGGAGAGCTCCTTCATCTCCTCCTCGTGCATCTTCTTCCTCTCAGTCAGCTCCTTGCCCAGGTAGCGCTGCAGCACCTCCTCCATCAGCAGTGTCTTCTCAAAGCCCCGGACCGCCAAGTACTGGAAAGGGAGAGAAGCAGGGTCAGGTACACGGCGAATAACTGACAGACACATTCCACTAGAAACGCTGAACACATCAATGATTAATCAGTAAGATACACAGGATAATTAGCTGGCTGGTGACCTACTGATGACGTGCATCTAAAATTTCTTTAAAATAAAGATTGCCCTTCTCAAGCAACTACACTCAAAATACTTTGATTAACTAAACGCAACACTCCCTTTGGTCTAAAACATATTTAAAATGTTGACAGGTATGTAGTGGACAAATGAAGAAAATACAGCCCACTATTGAGTTTGAGGAGCAGGCATCAGTTCAAATATGAACATTTAGAAAATGAAATTGAAAATACTTGTTCAAACTAGAAAACTGATTTTCAAAATATGGCAAAGTCAAGATTATACAAAGATACTTATTAAAAAGATTAATAATTTTGTAAACTATATTTTGACAAAACATTTATTCCTTTCATAGCAAACTAGCCTCACATCAAACTAACATTATTATATTAATGTACACAATGCATTGACAAAAATAGGCTCCAAAAGGTCAGGAACTTCCATCGCTCTTTTCAACTTAATATTCTTGTCTCTTTCATCTCAATCTCCCTCTCCTTCATTGTAAACTACTTTTACTTTGTAAAATCCAAGATTCATACTGTAAATTATAATTTTGTAAAAACCAGCCAACATTTTGGATTGTTCTGTAAGCGTGGCTGAAAACATGTATGTAACATGTACAGCAAAAGCATGTCTGCAATTCAATCAAATAGTCTTGTTGACATGCAACATGTTGTTTTGTCTTACAATTGAACACTTAACTCATTTTATAAAAACAGAGCTACATAGTGTTTATCGAGACATATTAATCAACTTTAAAATACGTATATGATATATATTTGATCATATCTCCGTGCCCTGGTGTGTTTACCTTGGAAAGGTTCTCTTTGCAGAGTGGGCAGTTAGGATTGTGATCCATGCAGCGCTCCAGACACTTGAGGCAGAAGGTGTGTCCACAGGGGGTGGCTACAGGCTCATAGAACAGCCTGCAAGAGAACACACACATACACACATAGCACAAGCATTAGCACAAGGATCTTGATGGAAAAGACTTGGATCAGCATCTACATGAGAAGAGTAGTCAGCATTGTCTCCACTTAATTTTTTTAATATCATCTAGGTCCTCATGCGACAGATTTCAACATTGGAACACCTGGCTAACGCAAGTTATTGAGAGAACCCTTCGTTGCAGTGTTTAGTCGGGGAGCGTCGTCTTACCTCATGCAGAGGGAGCACTCCATGTCCGCGCTGTCCAGCAAATTGACAGGCACTGTCCTCCCTCCGCACTCAGCAGCAGCAGCAGGGGGAGCCCTCGAGTAATCGTCTGGGGTGAAGACACAACATCTTTTAGCACAAATCTCGGCTCAGTTGTAATGACCCAGAATGCGTGAGGTGGTTATACGTGTGATCTTTAGACGGGTCGTTTTTGTTGAGAAAGGTCGTTTTTGTTAGGTACTGTACCTTGTCTCGGGAACTTGGAGGGCAGTCCGAACGCCTGCTCCTCCTCGCTGTGCTTCCTCTTCGTGCCACCAGGGGGTGCTGGCAGGGCCGCCAGGACGCTGGCCAGACTCTTGGTGCTGCCCTCCTCTGGGGACGGCTCCACTCGGCCGGGGGACAGGGGAGGTCGAGAGGACCCCGACGGACCTTCCCATGGCGGACTCTTAGTCACGCTGAACTGGCCAGAGTCCTGGAAGAGGAGGAAAACCAAGTTAGCTGGGGATGATTGGAGAGGCCGTCAATACAGACGGGACTAGGTTTAGAGTTTGTTTTTTTGGGACGGGTAAAGGTCCGGTTTGTTCTTGATGAAGTGATTAAAGCAAGGCAATGTTAGGTGGGTTTGTGTGTCTAAGATTTGGAGTGTATAAAAGCGAGCACACGCCCTTACACTGGAGGCGCTGCTGTTCCTCGCTCCAGGAGGCCTAAGGGAGCTGAGCAGGGCGGAGGGCTTGAAGAGCCGGGTGGGGGCACCCCCTTGGATGGGGTGTAGAGGAGTGTTCCCATTTTCAAACACTGAGGAGAATAGGTTGCTGAGCACCTGGACAAAAAAACAAAACAAAAAAAAACAGGGCGAGAACAGTTATACGAGAGAGAACCTCCATTAGAAAACCAGTGTCTTAAGCCTACAGGTTAGAGTACATCGGGGCTGACATTTGGTTTAATCTCTGTTTCTCGCTTATTTCTGAAGCATGGTCAAACGCTAGGCTACCAAGCCATTGCAAAAGATCAGCGGGCAGCGCGGTGTTGTCTTTAGTTGCACTGATGTAGCCTACTCCAAATAAAGTGGCCGGCATGACCTCAGCCACGCTACCCAAGTCTAATTTCAGGCACTATCAGTCCATCCCTACCTGGCTACCAGACAAGCCACTAGGATTACTAGGTCACATATTTCACATGCCGTTACTTGCTGTTCTAACAGCCTAATTTAAAAAGCAGAGCACATCCAACGCGGGATATTCCGACCACAGTTTTCCCAGGGCAGCGCAGGCCATTGGCATTGGGGGAGCTAGTGGTCGAGGCGACTTAGCACCACAGCTAATCCTGTCTGATAGGTAGGGAGCAAGAATACATCCAGCATCTCATTTTCTGTCCATTCAAAGGAAACTCAACGGCATAAAAAAATCTGATCTTATTGCTGGCGTCAAATTGAGAACTCGAAGAAAACAAATCTTATTGCAATTTTAACTCAAACATGAATATCAGTCTTGAGCGTTTCTGAACGTCTTACCTCCTGAGCTTCCAGCTTTGCTTTCGTCCAGTTGGGTTTGAGGGCCATGCACATCAAGTACTCCTGAAAGGCCTCCTCGTTCCGGCCAGCTTGACTCAGGGCGGACGCCTTCACATAGTGGGCCTGGAGACAAACCCAAGAGCATTAGCTATTTATTTTAGCTTTAAAAAAAATAAAAAGCTTCCTCCTACTCAGATAATACCATTATTCCTGTGTCTGTGTGTTTACACAAACACCTGGGACAGGTGTATACAATGCATGCATACACAGAGTTCTCAAAAAGTCTTACCTTGGGGGACAGAGGTTTGACCCGACAAATGCTTTCAGCATCATGGACAGCCTGGCTGTAATTCCCCATTTCCAAGTGAAGCTCAGCCCGTTGATAAACCAGACGTTGTGCAGAGGGTGCTAAATAAATGAATGAAAAAAACAAAGCGCTCAGTCACAAAGTAGCTGCGTAGTTTCTTAGGTGTCTGCCCACTCTCTTTATAGCACATTATATCAATTAAACTGAAAATAATCAGCTAATAACAAATAACAAATATTTTAGATACAGAACAAATACATTTTAAGTTGGTCTACTGTTGAGGCAGGGTTATGCATTACAGTAAGCTAAATTATTTCTACTCGACTATGTGCTATGTAAAAAAATTATCCTGCTCCAAGGAACTCCTCCATAGATAATCTGGTACCATTACTGGATGACGTTGGTGTGTCATAACAATTCGATTGTGTACCAAGGGAACAGGCTGCAAGCACAGTATGCCCCGAGAACAGACTTAGACGGGTTTGAGTGGCTCACCGAGTACTAACACACTCATCACGCAAACAACGGCCAATACAATGACCTGTGGTGGTTGTTGGACAACAATATTGCACTATAATGAACCACGCACATTACGTGGTAGGATGGCAGACAGAGAAAACAAATGTGTCAACCCTCTGCCCGGTTTGGAAAGCTTATGTTATCTTTCTGGCCATGTTACACAAGGAAGAACGGAGGGAGAACTAGTCTATTTTAACAACAACGAGAAAATAACAAATGAGCCTCTCCAAAACTTATAGGCCCATACCATTAAGAATGTCCTGCAAGCCTTTAGAAACACTAAAGGTTTATTTATATTACAATTGCAAACAGTTGTAGAAGGAAAAAACATATGTGAAATAGTAGTTCTCTACCCTCTGTATATCTCATAAAGCCAAGAGCATTCTTCCCCTACCCTATCTCCTCCTGTTCCTTACATAAGCAGGTCAGTAGCTGACATTAAATAAAAAGAATGGGGTCAGCAAGTGCCATAGCATAACCAGCCTCTGAGTTCCAGAACATGGCCTGGCTCGCTCCCTCTTGCCATGCATGGAGGGCTTCATGCTTGCCTGCCCCCCCACCCCATTTCCAATGTCAGATCACTTTGAGTGTTTGAGTATGAGGAGGGGGTGATCTACATTTCTACCAACATCCTCTCAAAATGGAAAACACACCATCACATCATGCTGTGTGTGTGTGTGTGTGTGTGTGTGTGTGTTTATTGGGGTGATTATACATAATGTATTAAAAATACAATGTTAAATGTTACGATGCAAAGAGAGCCATTTCATTTGAATCCACTTCTTTTAGCCAAAATCCTTAAAAGTGTCTTTTAGCTGACGGGTGCTCATGCTGTACCACAGTGACAAAGTGTTGGGAATGCAGCAGAAGGCTTTGCTCTGAATGTTGTCCAACATACACAAGCTGTGAAGGCACCCGTGACCATTTATCGCGACCTATCTCCGCTACAAGTGACAGAGCAGATGCTCTGACATAAACAGGCCTATAACGCATAATTTGGTACAGTGTAATCCTGCTGTACCCATGGGTTCAGTTTCATGCGTAGACATAACCTATAGTGGTTATATCACTTTAAAACTAGAACAGCCTTGCCCCAGACATGTTACCTAAGCGTCGGGCCGACTTATACAATATATGTGAGAAGAGAGTACAAGCACAGTCTCATTTCCCAACTGTAAAGAAATGTTTAACTAGAGTTGTTTCAGGAAATGAAAATGTGATGTCACGCGTTTTATAAAGAAAATTAGAGCAGTGCAGCGTCATGTAACATGTCCGAGTAGGGTCAGTGTCGCCCCCACCGGTGACATAGCGCATAACAGTAAGTGAGGAAAAAGTAGGTCACCTTTGCTATATATTGCCTACTTCTAAAAATGAAGGTTAAATTCAGTTAACGTATCAATATGAGATCAAAGTGCATTTTATGGTTATACAATACGGAAATGTTATTTTGTTTAGGCTACTTACCAAGCTCTACAGCTTTGTTGAACTTCTCCAATGCATCTGCGAGGTCTCGCTTTTTCCATTGTACCTCGCCCTCGATCCAGTACCTCCTTGCTTTGCTTTCAGAGTCAAACCATTTATCCAACAAACTACTAAGGACAACATTTACTCTTAGGCCCATGGGCAGTATTGACACTTCTTTCATGCTCAATTTATGCCTGCATTGTATGCATTCTTTTACAGTATCGTCTTCTATACAACTTTTGCAAAACGTGTGCCCACATTCCAAGGTTGTTGGTTCAGAAAGTAAACACCTACAAAGGCGACATGAAAACAAATCTAGGGGTTCGTCTTCAAATACATCTTCGTCGTTCTTCAATCCACTCTGCTTTTTAGTGTGGTCACTTTTCCCCCTAGACGTAATGTTCAAATCTTTTTCACGAAGTGTCCGTGCAATGTTTTCAACAAGTAGACCCAACTCCTCTCCTCTGGGCTTGCCTAAATTTGCCGCGGTGCAATACGAGTCAAGTGCCTCTGTTATCCGACCGGCCTGTACTAGTGAGTCCGCTTTGCGCAAACAGAGGCCACGGTCAGGCTGCTGAAGGTCCGCGAGCTGGGAACTGTAGATTTCCACAGCAAGGTTGTAGTCCCCGGCCCGACTAGCCTCTTCGGCAACCTCCAGCATTTCAGGGTATATACCTGCAGCTCCAGGGTTGGAGAGCGGGTGGACGAACAGCTCTCCCTGGTGAGGTTGAATTCTTGTTTCCATCTTCCTCTGGGACTATCAATGACAATGATCAATTGTTGTCTGACAAAAGCTGCCAAAACACGCATACAACTTGCGTGCAAATCATGTCGTTATAATGTTCAATGCAATGGTGTGCTAGCTTTTCCCAATTACTTTTTGTTAAGACTTCTTTCAGTGTCAAGTGAAGTGCAACAAACACTATTTTAAAATCGCCAGCATTTACGCCTGACGCTAAGTATTCTATAAACGATTTATTAAAAATGGGCTGCAGTGTCTAAAAACATCGCTACTTAACCGAAGATAAAGTGTGAGAATCTAGAAAGTTTTCAAATGTTAACAAAACTGAAGTCCGCGGGCTGTTCACTGGTTGGTAAATATCCTTCTGGAAAAGCTATAAACTTGCACTCGTGCGCACCGTATCACTGGCTTGGATAACAGGCAGTCTCAGTTGGATAGACTCTTAGTTCAGATCCTGGAAATGGAGTGGGGGGTGCAACTCTTCCAAAAAGCATCACAAATCGTGCTGGTCATCTACAGTTCGCACTATAAAAAAAGTAGTTTGGTCCAAGTACAGTTGAACGTTAACTAATTTGTAGATGTTTTTTTAAAGGTTGACCTGGTATGTAGCTAACGCGTTACGTTACGTTAGCGAGACCGGAGATTGCTCGATTCTGACACCCGGGTGGATAAGATAACGTTACGTAGCAAAGTGTTCTTTTGAACGGTCTCAAGGTCCAAATGACCGATCTTTTACATAGAAACTACGCAACTGACTTGTGAAATAAACACACAATTCTAAAGAATAAAGCCAATCTTACATACGAAAGGTCTTGCTAGCCGGGTTGCTATTTCGTTTTCCAGAAGTGATTGACCTAACGAAGCGCAAGTACTCACGTGATCCCTTAAGTTAGTGCCTATTGGTCGCCTTTACAGCTCACTTATATAACGAAGAAACATTGTATAACATTTTTTCATCAAATTTTGAATAGCACAACTTGTCCCCATTTCACATTACAACATAGTCTATGTATTATAGAATATTAAAACAATTTTTTATTTTATAACTGATATTTTAAATGCATTTATTATTTACCTAGTTACTATGTTTATTTTCGCTGGTTTATTATTTAGCTTAAACGGTGGGTTCAAGACTGTCTGAATGTGTTGATTTATGTAACCCTTTATGTAAGAAGCAATACTGTTACAAACGTATTTGCTGTGATCTCAATAGCATTTAATACTCATTTAATAATCAAGTTTGTGAGCCAGTTCCATGCAAGTACAGCATTGCCGCAGGTGAGTATTTTAGCATCATATAGGCAGGCATCCAGTTTGTGCATGTGTTGTACAAAAATTAACATGTTCAAATTACTTGTTTTTATTATGGTTGTGTGGGTCATCTTTATACTTTTAACAATGTTACTAAATATGTGTTCATGGTTTTATGGCCCCATTTGAATACCCTATTATACAATTTCCTGACAATTGATTTGAAGCTATTTTTGGTTTAACCATGACTTAACCTACATTAAATCCATGATTCCTAACTATAGATAATTGTGCTATTGTTATTGTTTCAGGACGCTCAATTAGGTTATCTGACTTTCAGGTAGCTGGTTGATATAATGTTGATCTTTGGGATGACGGGTAGACAACCTTGCTGTACTCTCAATAGTCAAAATACATCATTCCCTCCAATGGTCAAGCAGCAAAAAGTCTTGAACCTTTGAACATCATTCTCCACTGACATTTTTTACAGATCCACTATACATTTGATTAAATGCCTCATACTTCCGCTTTCTGTAAAAAGCATCCAATCCCCTGTTGTAATCCCGGAAATAATTTGTGGTAAAGAGTAATCCATTGGATTCCCCCTTTGGCAAATCCATGGTGTAGATGTGGAACGACGCGTAGAGTGGGCGGTGGTAGTCTGCCAGGTCTGAATCATCGAGTTCTAGGCACCGTCCTCACATTGAAGACATTACGTATTCATAGGCATAGTCATCGTCATGTTAGGTAAACCTGTCACTGTTTTAAGCATCAGCATGACATAGTAATTTAGTGTACATGGTAGTTGTGTAAAGTACATTTCAGAAAGACCGAAGCCCAGCCCTTTTTAAGTACTACGTTAGGTAACACGTTATGTTTCAATATGAATGGAATTAAGACAGTTTGTAAGATAGTAAGTATATAGGTCTATGTAATAGTATTACAAAAAAATTTGAGCACCGAAACTGTCGGCAACTTTTTGGTTAATTAAATCTTCAATATATCCTGGTTAACTGATATTTTCCTTTACTTCACTTTATCAGAATGTGATCTCACATGTCCAATGTAAGTTCCATTATATATATATATATATATATATATATATATATTTCTGAAGCACTGTGTTTTATGTCATATTACATAAACCTAAATGCAGTATTGTGTCCAAACAAGGCCAGGCATTTAACATTCATTTTTATTTATTTTAAGGAATCCTGTCAAATACTATTATGAAATGAGGAATGCTTATCTTCTTAACAATTCACATACAATCTGGAAGTTATGTTCAAACAATCATTCCTCCATGCAGATCTATGCAATCAGCATCTTCACAACCTAGGGAAAAACATTACAATGTTGACTATACAGTCTGGTGCTGAAGGGCTTCTTTTTGAAACTATGGATGACTGGGAACAATGCTTGAGTGGTGATTTTGACTCAAATGGCCTTTCACTGCCTTTTGATGAAGTGATTAGTCAGTGAAGTGGCATATCTACACGCGAGAACCATCTCTGGCTTGGCTGACAGATGGCTGCAAACGAACACTGACACTACCTATTCGAAGACCATGTCCATATTTTTATATACTTTTTATATACCCCTTTCTCAGGGGCACACTTCCCTCTCTTTCATCCATTTCCACCCATATTCTTTACTTTGTCATTATTGTTTTAATTTCTTTACTCATTGTCATTTGGTTACTATTACTTATTAAGCTAATCATAACACAACCCCAACACACACCTGGGTTATTATACTCCTCGTTGGGTAGGATATGAAGCAGAAAATACAGACTGCACGCACATGCAAGTATACAGCAACAGTATCAGTTTGATATCAACTCAAATGCTGAAGGAGGCATACATAGCTCTCAAAAGTAAGTTATAAATAAACCACCTGCATTTGAAGAAGCAGTACGCCAAAGTTCACAACCACAACAAAAACAAGTGGAATGGCTCCTACAAATGGGTAATTTTAGGATTTATGCAACATAATATTTTGTTTTGCTAATTTCACAATTGGCAGTAGTTTCTAGAGATGACGCAGATGCAGTGGCAGGTCTAGTACGGCCACATCTGTGTCCCCGGAGCGGAGTATTCAGCCCCAGATCCATGACTGTATAGGCCCCATGTGTTGGAACAGCGAAGAACCGGGTCTTTCCCATTACCAAGGTGTGGTCTGAATATGCTAATGATGGTTGAACCCGTGTTCAATGACCCGGGTTCACCAGGGTTGTCTGTGTGAAAGGGGTATTGGTTGTGGTCCCCATTGCTCCTTTTTTACATAATTCCTTATAATCAAGGTTGTTTGTATAATTTGCTCAGAGGACTCCTGATTTGGATTTGCTGGGTATCATTGACATATAGCCTACTCTTTCAGCTGCTACTATCACAAACTTTAACTTCATAACTGGGTTTATTCCAGGGTATAGTGTAGTTACAGAAATATTCATGTTTGAAGAAAAAATCTCAAAGAACTTGAGTGATACTGTCTACCGAAAAGTTCATATAATCCATAATTATACAATGGCCCCAAAAAACATTTAAAATATGTTCTTTCTTGAAAAAATTACTGCTCTTCTCATCTGCTTTCAAGCAGCAGAGGCCCAGAACTGAAATCACCTTAGTCTTAGTACCTTTCTAAAAGCACAAAGGTCTGCTCTTTCCTGGTCTAAGCAAAAGGGAAGAGAGTCTTCAGTGATTTGTAGGTACGCTTACGCACATCATCCAACATTTAGTAATAAAAATAACTTTTTTGTGTCCCAGAGCCAGTTCAAGAATATGAAAGGTTAAATGAAAAGACACTGTGATGGCTCTGCCTATGCCTGTCCCTGTAATTTGTTTTGCTTTCCCTATAAGACATGAGTCGGTGTGTAGAGCTACGATGAATAGCTCATCAGGACTCATACGGTCCACCTGGTGGGTGGCATATAGAACTCTGACAGTGCCTCCAGACAGTCCTTTTCCCCTCAGGCACCATATCTCTATATTGGTTTTGGAGGGACATTCTGTCTTGTCTGTATTTAGGGTGGTCTGTTTGTAAGAATACGTGTACATTGACTGCTTCTTTGGAGTTGTCCTTCCCTAATCTTTGCCCAAGCAAGAGCAAGCTTGTGAAACACTATGAAAATGTTCACAAACATATTTTTCCAATTCAAAGGCAAGTCTTCTCCTATTTGAGCTGTTGTATTGATATATACGCCCAGAGTTTATTTATATATGTATAAACAACACTTGATCAGAATGTGTACCACAAGATGGCACTAGGCTCACTGAAATAATGTGCTTTCTCCATTCATGCAGCTTGTGATTCTATGATATTTTGTGTAGGGCTTGAATTATGGTCATTTAATAATAATTTTAAAAAAGAAGAATGTTTTTTTTTTTCAACTAATATACAATTTTTTTATTTATTTATGGTGACACAGCATTGTTAAGTAAAATTCCAGGAAAGAGGTGTGCCCTGCCTTTAATTTGGCAATAAAAATAGTCTGACTCACTGCCACTAAAGTGGATATATACTGCAGGTAATGCAACCACGCTTACGGACTATAACATGAACAATCCCAAGCCTGTGTAACAATTATGGTAATGTTATGTTTTCATGAATTACTTGTTGTACTGAAAAGTACAATGAAAAAAATTGCATGTTTCATTTAAGATTTTCATTCATTTGAAGATACAGCATACACCCTTGTATATGGAGCTCTCACAAAGCAGAAACGCTGGCACATTGTTGCCCCCTGTCTTCAAGAGTTTTTTTTTATTCAGTGCATTAAAAATGTTTTCCGAAATGCACAGGATGCGGTGTTGTATTATCCACCAAGCCATAATCCAATTTGTATATATTTACAATATATAATTATCATGTTACCATGTATTGTATTTTCTGTGTTATTAGGACAATTGCATTGACAAGTTGGAGATATTTTCTAAATATACGTTTTGATTACTTTATTTGTTTATTGGACAGTCCATTGTATAGTCTAACTTATCACACGTGACTATCTACACATACAAAGTATCAATGTATCCCTAGAAGCCCTCCTTGTCAGTGTATTATCATAAGCAGACGATGGCCATAGTTTGTAGTGTTGTAGTGTTGAAGGGACAAAATTCAAATTAAGTGTTTTTCTAAGCAAAACCTGAAACATTACTCTCCCCTCTGTCTCTGCTACATTATTAGATTCATTATTCCAGATTTAGTTTATTCTAATTTTCTTGTGTACTGGCATGCATGAGAATAGTGTGTTGCTGATCTGTCAGCTTGCGGGTAAAAGCTATTTAGCGTTCTGCTCAATTTGGCAGATGCTCTTGTACCTCTTTCCAGACGGCAGGAGGGAAGGGTGGTGGAAACCCTTGATGATGCTGGAAGCTCTGCAAACGCAGTGTTGATGGTAAGTCTCCAGCAGGAAGAGGAGAATGGCACCAATAATACTGCCAGCTGTGTTCACTATACTGTTCAGGTGGTATTGTTCTGTCCCTTTGCAGTCACGGAACCAGGAACCATGTAATTACATGTGAGCAGTTGTCCAGATCACCGAGGCGTGTCACACAGGATTTTCACCTGCTGACAGCCCCCTTCCTATGTCTAACACACTGTGATATCCCACGCTCTAATTAAGATCCAACAGCTCCCATGTAGGACAGACATCTTCACATCTCCTGACAGGCATACGAATTGATCATGGATTAAGGATTTGAGGGGTACTGTCAGATGCAGGGTGTCACATACTAGCACTGCCTTGATTATACGTGATGCCTCTACAGTTAATTGACATATGAATCAAACCCAACACCTGACTTTAGGTACTCTCTCACACATCAGACATTGTCAGGGAAGGACACTGAGAGTGGAACAAAATTATTGCAGACAGGTCTTTTTGGCTTGCGTAAGATTGTACTTTGAACATTGATAAAATTGATTGACACAAATAACGTTATATTTATCGGAACTGCTGGTAAGTGGAAGCAGCTTACTGTAAAATTTAACATTTAAGCAACTTATTTGAAAATAGTAAATTTGACCGTGTCAGTACTGTGTTTGTGATACGTTAGGTTTTATGGCCTGTTTTACATATAAGATGAGGCAATCTGTTGCCTAGGTTGAGGGAAAGAATTTAAATGAATGAAAATCTAAATGAAGCAAATGGATCCAAAGTCACAGCATACAGATCTCTGCCTATTTTTTATAGTGACTGAGTATGCCAAAAAACAATTTTCATATCTCAACCTTTGTGCATAGTTTGGATGCGATACTTAAACATAAATATATTGTAAATTCATGTGACAGTTGTTGTAAAGATCTAGATTGAATTCACGTACAATCCTTATGAACTCTTTTGAAATTATGACTCTAATGAAATTACTCTCATAGCCATTTACATTCAAGACCCAAAGAAGTTAATCAGACAGCTGGACTTCTGTGAACCACTGTCCTTTTTGTGTGGAGTACAGTATATGGATTTTAGTCCACAGTATTAGCCATTATTGCATCCACCCCTCCATCATGATCAGAGCGAAGTGTACCAACATCCACATTGTTTCCTTTGTGTCCACAGTGTGTGTTTCTGTGTTACTGAACTACACAATATAATGAATGTAGAACACACAGAGAGAATTATGATTTAGTAAAGTGCTGATATGTGAATATTAGTAAGGAACTTATTAGGCATCCTGTAATTAAAAATCTAAAACATGATTAAAAGCAGCAGTTTGTTGAAACCGAACAAAGGCACCTGCCCATTTCTTCAATTAAACCAATATTGGGATTTGATATTTTAAAATGCACAATGACACAACAAAATGAAATACAGCACCAATACAGCACCAATACAGCACCAACAAAAAACTCTTCATAGTTCCCTTGACACAGATTAAATATATGGACACAATTCACTACGAAAAAGTGGCTGAAAAATGAGAGGCATTAAGCTGTGAGTTACAATTTAACAAGAGGCATCATGGCAAACAAATAAGTGAGAGGCTTTGTCTCTTGAGTCTGATGAGTAGGCTACTTATGTTGCTCATAATTATGCAGACTTGGTAATCATGTAGCCACAATTTTGTGAGATTCCCCCCCAAAACATTTAGCAGCGGGGAACACAATGAACAGTTAATCAAGAGACATGTGAATGGCATTTGGACCACCAGACTGTTCAGTCTCATTTTCAAGCTCATAACTTCACATATAGGATGATAAAGAAAATCTTCTTTCTTGAGCAGTTGCTAATGATGACCGGGCAACGTGTCACACATTTCTATTTGTTTGCTTTCTTTCCAATTTTGTGTTTCTCTCTGGCTGTTTCCCCCCTGCTTTTCCATGGTATTCCTCTGTGTTTCTCCCCTACGCCATTCTATCTACTGTTCTCCTTCTGTTCCCAAGCAATGTTTCCCTCTGGACGGACATTTGAAAATGTTTGTCACATTTCTGAGTTGCATGCGATGGCTTTCCACAGCGGTGGTCTCTGGCCTCCCATTTACAATCTGTTGCTCTGACTGATTTGAGGCGTGGATCAACATTACATGGCGGCTAACGTCTTCTCTCTCAGGAGTGACTCGAGCAGTTCTGTTTTCCATGAACGTATCAATGTGCACAATGTATTAGTGATCATGATTATGCTATGGGACACTCTGATTGCTGCCTGATGATAGTTATCTCTCTCTCTCTGTGTGTGTGTGTGTGTGTGTGTGTGTGGCAGAAAGACAAACTGGGAGAAAAACAAATGAGAAGTGAAGAAATACGCAAAACCTTGTGGGTGTGAGAAAGTTTGTATGTGTGTGCTGTGTATTGAGTGTTTGTGCGTGTACATGAGTTTAGTTTACATGATTACGAGAAAATACAAGGTTTCATACCATCACAAAGCAAAAAGGGTGAAAAGGCAAAATAAGTGACAGAGTGCTAACCCACTGAAGTGACACCATGATGACATCACTGGTCTAAGCTTGCACACAAACCAACCCAGTGCTGTGGGCACATCAATGAGGTTTCTCTTATTAGCCTAATAAATCTGGTTAACTTCCCAACAAGACTTAGCACTCAAATTAACTGGTGTATAGTATATACCATGGTCAATCCCTCAATGTCACTGCAACTACCGCTCTGGGATCATAAAATAAAAATACATGGGGAAACCCTGTAAAGCTGGGATGAGTTGTGTTTTACAGATACAACTCCACAACCATCGTTTTAACTATATTGCAGTGCACACAGAACGCCTGTGTAAATCAATTTAAGACATTTAATCTACTTTTTTATGAACAGGTATTTCCTTGATTTGGTGTCTTCAGTTTTTCTTAGATATTTCCTTTTAAGTAGAGATTGCACTGCAGCCAATGCACGAAGTTTTTCCGCCTGGTAATGATTTAGATTTTGTGGATTAGTAATGCAATGTCGTGGGGAAAGCCATGCAGTCTTCAAAAGAGAGAAAGTAAGGCATATGTGTTATTTGTGAATGTGTTAGGGTTACGGAGATGTAGATTGCACTGTGTGCTGCATATGTTTTTAAGATCTGGCAGATATGCTTCTGCCTAGATGATCCCCATCATTGTTTTCAAGCTAATAAGTGCACCAAAGGCTGCCAAACAAAGCCAATACAAATACAGTCCACATTACATGTTTACATTGAAAAAACCCAAAGTAAAACTAACCAGAAGTCAATGCAGTGTGTGTGACTGTGTGCATGAGTGTGTGTTACAGGATAGGTTCTTTTGAGTTAGTGTTTAAAAGGAGAGGGCTGTATGTGTTTCAACTTCTCATGTCTGCACTCTGTGTGCCCTATAGCCTATGTTCCCTCCTCACCTCCACCTGAGAGGTACAGTTAATCCAGAACAGACCAGGACACTTGTGTCCAAAATGACCCGAATGAAACTCGACACTATCCTTCCAATCAGCTCTATCCCAGTTTAAGGAGCACGGGGAACATGCTTTTGCATATCAAGTAACTTGGACATAAACCCCACAAATGTTCATTGTTGATAAGAGACAAACATACCAGATAATCCTTATTGTGAAAGTTTGAATGTTTTAAAATTAATTTAACAGATATCAGTAGAAAATAGTATATTCAATATATTGATGATTCTATATGATTAAGTATTTTAGTCACTTGATATTATAAACCTATTCATTGCAGTTTTTCCCTACTGGTATAGAAAGATACATTCTTATTTCCTTATTCCGTTTTAAGGTATTTTGGTCAATCATTCAACAGTAATCACTTCGGTGTCCTTTTTGACGTATTAAACTTCGTTATATTCAATTGGCCTGCTTTTTTTTAATACTTACTTATCCATAACGATCCATCCAATATAGTTGGTTTATTTGATTAGTCTGCTGTCAAAAGCAAAGGTGGGGGCATACGTGCGCATGAAGAGTCAAATGATGCCACCTTGGAGACCAGCGGGAAGTCGATGGGTCACCTCTACGTGTGAGATGATGCACTCTGTCCTCAAGTTACAGCCCTTATAACTCTAGTTAAAGGAGAGACCCACTGATAACGGTTTTGGACGCCCACACGGTGAGTGAGAAGAAAAAAACTTTGACTGAACAGCTTATTGCAAGTTAGCCTGTCAACCCGAAATGACAGTGCCAACGATAAGACAACTTTGTCTTCTGCAGTTGCTGTGGCTTCTTGGATGTTGGACCGTATCAGGTGAGAACATTCCGCCAACGAAGTAGAATATGTTGTACATTTTTTACTTTCTGGATCAATTGAAGGACAACCTTAACATTTATGATAAACGTATTGATGTGTTAATGATGCATTGTACGGAGATAATGTTTGAATGGTTTCATGCAGTACTTTCGCATCTACAATTTCAGAGTCCTATCCATTCAAAGAGTGTGGCGCTGAAATTGATTTAACCAAGGTAGGCAAATGCAATTAATTCTACAGGAACATGATTGCGCGCTATTTACAACCTAAATAGGCCTACGGTTTAATGGGAATAACAGTTATTATCGCTATGCAAAGGGAGGTGTCACATTTTGGCTCTTAGCAATTAACTGTTGGTTTTTAACATGTAATTTAATTACATTTTACATTAAAATAGTTTAAATCCGAGACAGAGACTGAAATGTTAAAACACACAGCTTTTTTTATTTCCATGCAGTCACCAGTTCAGCTAAGAACAATTTCAGTATTTTTTTTAAACACGTTTTGAATTACTTTATTTTCCTTTTAGTTTAAACAGGGAGTACAAATTTACATAGCAATTTCTAAATATAGGCCCTGCTATTCAATAAAACCATAGCTAACATGAATAAAAACACAAAGTAATAGGAGAGAAACAAACTGTAAATTATAATAGATGTACACACAACATATAGCTTTAAATGTAACAAACTGACTACCAACTAGAAGCCTGTGAGGTGCAAACTACTTTAAATGTTAATCCCACAGACTTTAAACCTATAAATACAGCCAATGTAATTACATTGTAGGTCTGAACTGTATGGCAAGTAATAAAAAACATCTAAAATCAAAATTCAAATCATTTTGTGCAAAATAATATGAATTGAGCCTGATTCATTTTATATAGTCATTTATGTTCACTCTTCGGGTGTTTCAGACATAATAGGTTATAGATAATTTATGGGACAAATACAAAATAATGGTATTTTGTGTATCTTTCTTGAAACAGTGCACTCCCTGGACATGTTTATGATTTTAGAAGTTTAAGAATCGTGTTAAAAATATATTTGTCGTGATGCAGGGAGCAGTAGATTTGATATAGGTAACCTGCGTAGAAAACATTTTGATAACAACATCACTAATTCACAAACTAATTCAGGCATAATCATAAACATGAACAGTACTTGTACATGTGTACTTGTGTTGTCTCTGTTTATTTAATAGACTTCCAAAATGTAATAGTATTTTCCTTAGCCTTTTATTCACATAAAGGGATAATTAGATAACGGGTGTAGATTTTCTAATCATGCGAAGGAATGTATTTTTGAATCTTAAAAAAATTCAGCCAGACATGCAAGAACTTTAGGACAGATCCACAGCACATGTCCAATCATATGGCCACTGGGCTGTCTTTTGGAATAGTGGTATTTTATTGGTGTACTGTTAACCTGGGGTTAGCAGGGGAAACGTATAGGACCACATCCTTGCAGATAGAGGTGGAAAGTGAGGCCCTCAGAATGGACTGAGTGGGTGGGTGGACAGGTTCACACAATAAGAAGGATCCATCTGCAGTATAAAAAAAAATAATGATCTGTTACTGGCCCCTGACACAGGCAATATAGTGATGATTGGAACTTTGCTCTTTCAAAAGGCCTCTTTGACTTTCTACGGCTTAGTCAAATATTGGTTGTGAAGTGTAAAAAAGTTGCATATTGTATCCTAAACATTAAATATACATTAGTCTAGAAATTTCTCAGCTGCTTTTAATGAGACTTTCTCGATTGGTTTGTGTTAACATCTTTCTCGTCTTTTGTAATGTCTAATGGTCACCCAGAGTTGATGAGTGATGAGAATATTCTATGAAATAATCCAGAACTATCTATTCAATATAAATCCTTACATATCTTATAATTATTGAATTATCTACCTTCTTTAAACTTTAAAGATCTTCAAACTGCTATAGAAAACTATTATATCTGAACAAACTTTATCGGCCTTGTGTCTGTCATATACTGTAGATTCCAGGCATCCAGAGTGACATGGGTGACATGATGTGGAAAGATGACAATGAGGTAGGATGGAGTTCCCAGCGGTATAAAATGGAGACAATTACTAGTAGCAAAAATTTCTGAAGACAATTTCCTTTCGGAAAAGTGTGTCAGCACATTACTATTCTGCATCAAAATAGATAAGGCTAAATTTAGGTAACTTGCGATGACATCGGTTTGTGGGAGAGGCTCCATGAAAAATCTGTTTGGGGGGAATTTTCTGTGATATTAGAGTATTCTGATTTCCTCTCCTTGTGATTGTGACTTTGTGCTTGTCTTTTTGTGCAGGAACAAGTTCAGAACGTCTTCAAAAGAGTGAGTTATTTCAAATTGATTGCCTTTTAACTATTAACACTGTTTCACCTGACATGGTACTTATATTCCGAGAAAAAAAAATCTTTTGGGATAATCTCTCTCTTTGTCTTAGTTCCTGTTTCATTACTCAAAGGCACACAACTCAGTGGGAGCTATGCAGCATGAGGTACGATAAGCAATAAAGGGGATTTACTCCAAGCATCAATAACAAGCTCTCCTTGTTCCCCGTTTATTTTTATTTCCATTAAGTATTTCTAGTGACTTTCATGTACTGCGAGGACATGGCTTTATCAAGATCTGGGGAAGCAACACCTTTATATGTGTGATTTGCATGCCCATTTGTGTATACAGTACATTCAACAAAAATTCATTCATACAGGACTTTTTATTTAAAATGATATTCCAAGGTACTAAACAATTATAATATTTAAATGACTCGTGTGTAGTCCAAACCTAAAATGTATTTTAATCCTTCTCCTATTCGCTTATATAGTCACATTCAGTACACCCCCTGATGCGATTGTCCCCCAAACTTGCACAAAGGAGAAAGAAGCAGCTGCTTCTTATGGTAAGTTCACTGAATTGTAAACAGTAAACCATAAAACATTTCAGCAAATGTTAACTGTGATTTTAACATTGATTTCGTCTTTCTTTCCCATGTAACAGAAGATCAGAGCACTCCCAGATGAGATGTTTTAGACTTGTATTCGAACATACAGCCTCAACGGTCATCAAAACAAATATTTTCCAAAATATGAATTATTGCAGATAAAATACAACTGTGTTGTCGTGATTGACATGTGTCTTCCTGCTTTCGCATGGTTTGAATGTATTTTTGAATATATTTATGTTAAAGAAAATTTGGTTCTGTTTGAGCAATGTGTCCAAAATTATATACATATAATGTCCATAAAGGTTAGACAAATAAGGTATGAACTATGTTGTTTATCAGTTTGAAATTATGGCCTCAATATGAGAGGACGTCTTTAATTGGGTAGAATATTTTGAGGAAAGATATTATCCTTTTAAATATTGGTTAGTCGCAATTAATGGCAAACTAAAACTTCTAAGGAATGTAATTATGTAATTACGGTTTTTGTAAAAAATGTGTTCATCTGTCTCTTAAGGATTTTTTAAGTAGTAATTTATGACTGCCTGTTCCCTTGGATATAAACACTGTAGCCAAGGTACTGCTTTATTTGTTTTTGAACTTGTACTCTAAGGAAATTAAGTAAAAGGTTGCTGACATTATTTATCAGTTATTTAGGATCTTTGCAAGAATAACTACCAACTTCAAAATACTCATATTTATTAGGGCAATATCCAAGAACATTTATTAAACTGTAGGAATGAAAAATCTATCTAAAAAAGAAAAGACATGAGGTTTGCCAGTATGTAGCCTGGTTTGACAGAAGGTTTTCCAAATATTCTACATTGTGGTCTACCACATCTGACCAAAGACAAAACGTGAGGTCATTGCTGAATCTTACATTATAATGTCAAAAAGCACGCCTGAAAATCCAAACAAAACTGATTAGATAGCGAAATAATTAAGATTTAGCTATTTCAGACAAAGTCCTTACCTAAACTCAATTGAAAACCTGTGGGGTGAGCTGAAGAGGAGTTTAAACAAGCAACAACCAAGGATGCTCTAAAAAGATTCTCTAAGAAGGAACCATCTTAAAACCCTTTTAACGCCTCTTCAAGCATTTGAACAGCAACAGCATCAGACTGAAACGCACCTGGCTTTACAGTAATATCCCTGTTATTGACTCAAAAAGCCATAAAATTACTTTCCTATCCCTATTTTTTACACTTATTAAATTATATTTGCAATAATTTGAGGACCCTATGTACCCTTAAAACTACAGTACCAATTTATGTACAAATACTTAAGATGTTGACTTCATCTCAATTCCAAACAATAGACAGCATACATGGTTAATATTCGCTTTTTTCCTGTTACATCACATAGTGCTATTCGTTTATTTTTTAGCAATAAAATGTGGTGTTCACGTTTTTGTTACTCACCCAATGTTTGTGGGGCTGATGGATCTACAACTTTATTGTGTTTTCAAAACAATACAGCCGTACCAATTTGTGTAAAATACTTAACAGATGGTGGGAGGAAGACAGAGAAGCTACACAGCAAACCTTTTCTTTCATTTTTACCATGCTTTCTTGTTTTCACTTTCAATTTCAACACGTGTATTACCATTAGGTCCAGTGAATCAGAACACCACATGTAATATAAGTGTGTAGGGGGGTGCACTTAATGAAAATGTGTTATTCACAGAAACTAGACAAGGCCAATGAGTCTCAAGTTGAAAAACAATTAATTGTGTTATTTTTCTTTTAGTAAACATTGAAAACGGGCCCCCCCCAGACTCAAACACCCCACAAGCGTACATAGGATATGTACGTCATGACAAAATATATATAATAAAGGGTGAGTACTATATTATTAAAACTGGAGGGCTGGTAGCATGAGTAAAGACTATTTCCATTTAATTTAACAAATTGAAATGTCATTGTTTTGTGCCATTTTGAGATATAAAGGACCCACAGATATCTGCGGCTTTGTAGAAACCGATTGCTATGTAAATTGTTAATTTCAGGAAAAATTAAAATGATGCATCTGCGCCTTTAGTAAACTAATGATGGATAGCCATGCACAGAAATTATTAGCCTTGCCTCTTGAATCTTTTAATACATGACTACATGAAATACTCCAGCACATTTAAAATAGTCCTATGCAAGAACACATAAATAAAAGATATGCAACAGTAAGAAAAAGAGCCATGACATCTGTTTAAGTTAACAGCATGTCACAGGGCCATTTCTTTTTCGTCACCTGTGACATGCCCAATAGGGCAACTGGCAATCAATGGATATTTTTTACAAACAATTTCATTTTAGGCATTTGTGGATTTTTATCAAAACGCAGAATTCAAATACATGATGACAGTAACATTCCCACGGCCCCCCACTTTGCAGATTACCACAAATTTCAGAGAGCAGTGCGAGAGTAGGTAAGGGCACCAAAATGAGCTGTAGTAAAAATGCTGCCAATGTTTGGTCATGTTGAGATGAGCAAGTGTGACACAGGTGTAAGATTACATCATTTACCAGTTAAGCGTTCTGTAAGGCTTGATCTTAATCTATTGACCAACAGGCTTATTGTTGATTATGCATTTCTTCAAGACATTATAAAAAGGGAGTTTAGCGGCGATCAATGCCTTATAGATATTATTTGATTGACCATAAACAAGTATGCTAATGTCAAAGTGGGTCGTAGGATGTTTTGGACTCCTTAAAATGGCGGTGGCTACACGGAAGTAACAACTTTGTAAAATGATACCCTAAAACTGCCACTTTCAGACAAACTGACATTTTTCGGATGAATTTTTATTAATAAGCATTAACAAGAAATCAGAAGATATGACTGTTTAATCACTAAATATAAAAAAAGTGAAAACGGGTTTGAGCTGCCTACTAATGATCTTGTCTGAGTGCTTTCATGACAGCACACCTTAAACAAGCAACTTCCTTCGCAGGTCTCCAGAGGTAGGCAATGCATATTGGAAAGATGAGTAATTTACCATCATCGCCTTAAGGAAGCCCATCTCAAATGGATTGGCAATTGAGTATTAAATCAATGTTATTTAGAGACCCAAAAGGTTTTTCTAATCATCTTCTGAGTCACTGTCTTTGCGTGTGGGTAGGGAGCTTCTTATGGATGTCATGAGTTTATCTTCAATCTGCTTCTTGGGATTCTCCTCCAGGTCTGTCTTCACAGCGCCGGATTCTGATAACCTCCACTCTAGCTCTGAATGAAGAAAATCTATTTTTAGATTACCTAAAGACCCTGGAAGGTGTTTTGATGTGATTTTTGTAATGTCCATTTTTTATACACTATTGTTATGATAAATCCATACCACATAACTGAAGTGTTAGTGACTGATTGTCATGCACTCCTTTTAGGATTATAACTTAAGTGCAAGCCATTTCATATATCTATTGCTAGCTTTGACACTACCATAGGCAAAGGCATATTTACCTTCAACTTTCAGGTTCATGCCACCAAAAACCAGAGGGCCAATGAACTGTGCCTTCATCTCCCCCTCGTAATACACAAAGACGGTGGGCAGGTTGCGGTCAGGATAGTTGGGGATGCAGGTGGTGGAAATGGACTTGAGGAACTTGGTCTGGGGGAACTTCCTGGCCAGCACTGAGAGATGCTGGTTGATCAGGGTGCACAGAGGAATGCTGGCGGAGAGAAGGGAACCATTGAAAATAGATGACAAAAAGAATCGATTAATAGGCACATAGAGGAAAAGTTGTTTTTGCAATTCATCTATCACACTGACTGCCAGACAAATATGGTTTTCCAAAGCATAAGTGTGTTGCTTTATAAGGGAAAGTTTAATTTGAATTGAAGTGTCTAACTGTCAACAATTTCACAGGAAGCCCTGCCTTATTGTGCTGCTGCTAAAACATCGCTGTGAGACATAATTTGATGCTAACTTGACAGTCAAATTATGTGTACATCATTAGTCACATTGGTGTGTGAAAAAGCCAAACAATCAACTCAAATGGACTACTTACCCCTGTTTGTAAAGGTGCAGTATCACCCAAATCCCTTCTCCAGCTTTGTTGACCTCCTTGATGTAGTCCTGTCCAGATATTTCCGTCAGGTCCCCGAAGGCATTTTTTATCTGGGTGGCTTTCCATTCAGCCATACGCTTTTGTCTGTAAAGACAAACGAGGCAAATGATATAGTGTTATTAGCAATCGTGGTTATGGGTAGCCAATGTATTGTAGTAAACACCATTAAACTATTCATTTTATTTTACTTATTAACAGTATGAATCCATGTAGCATGATTTTGAACCAGTAGGGTGGCACTGATTCTTAAGATTACTCAAGTGGTCAATGAATATGCACAATGACTTCTCAATCACATACTGGGTGCTTGGTCAAGTAACCCACCTGTACATTTCAATGGCTGCCTCGTCCTCGTCACTGAACTCATCCTCATTCTCATTCAGCTCATCCAGGGTCATGCTCTCATAGGTTTTCACTAGTCAGGGCACAAACATGCCTCACTTCATTTCTCATGCTTACTTTTGTCAGTAGGAAACATGATTCAAGATTGCATGTGTAGACTTCTAAAATACAAACAAAACATGAATGTTCACGTTCATGACCTGTCAAAAAATATCTCTTACCAATTGACTGCTGTTGAAGAGCCAGGTTATCCTCTTCCTCATCCTGTGGCACTTCCTTGGGAGGAAGGATTCCTTTTTTTCTGAGGATGTCATTCCACTCAGTATCTTCGTTAGGGTCCTGTCGAAACACAGTCAGCATCAAACATGGGACCATTTGCAGCTAGATCTGTGAATGCCTGATTCAATTAACATACTGAAAAGGCAACTTTTGTCATCCTTTCTTCGGTAAACATGTGTTCTTGACATAATAAAACGTGTCCAACAACCTATCTGACCTGATACTATACTAGTCACCCAAAGTTAAGACATATAGAAAAAACGAATTAGGCTGAAATAAATCTGGTGCATATCAGCGTCGTCGACCTCGAGTACATTCAATTATCTAAAAGAGATAATCAATGTCCACAAACCTGCATTTTAACAAAATTCAAGACACACCACACCAAATCACACCACAGCCCTTTTTAGACACGGATACAGAAGGTCCGTTCCCTAAAATGTTCCGGAAGAAAACGAGTTCCGTTAATGTTTTCAGTAACTAAATCACTATAATTGTTCTGTCCGAAAAATATTTTAGTGCACAAAAAAAAAAAGAATCTAAATTTGTGAAACCGTATATTTTTAAATCGTTTATTTACAACCATCCTTATTAAATTTACATGGAACTAATCTTGAGGGGACAATAATAAAGGTCGCATCAACATCCGTTATGTGTCTCAAAAATGTCCATATAAGGAGTAGGAGCGCAGCATTCCATTTGTGGCAGCTGAGAGCCAGACAACAGCTGTACATTAAAAACACACTGTGCTGTCAGTAACTGTCCTTATACAGTGACCATTAAGTCAATTTATATAAAGAGTAATTATATCTTACAGTCCATGAAAAATAAATAACGCAAACTTGCTGCTGGAGATTGCTGGAAAGATTAGTGGATGGTAGATATTTACACTCAGGTGAAAACTGTGGACTCAAATGTAAACTACTACAAAACAAACATTCCAAAATAATCCTTATTTTGGACTCCAAGAAATATGAAAAAATGCATACATAATTTAACTCTATAGACATGTAAATATGTATTTGTTACAGGGACAGGATTGCATGATCAGTTGATCTCATATAATGGGATACAACTTTTAGCTATTATTATAGTGATACAAATTATAATATAAAATAGGCACATACAATAGTTTGTCGTTACTTAGAAAATTGTTCGGTAAATTATAATGTAGGCCTACTTTAAATTGTCTTTGCGATGATGATGACATTTATGATAATAAAAACTAAAAGGGGCAGTCCATGGAATATCCGGCTAACAAATACATAGGCTTCAAGGCTTCAAGACTGTTCCAATCATTTAATTATAATACTGGCAGCAGCATGAGTAAGATCTTTGAGTCAAATACATAATTTATAAGATTCATATTAATATATCGAAAGCACATTTTAATTACAATCAATAATATTATTAAATAACCAATCACAAGGGGCCAGTGGAACTCGCCGGAATTATGGGAAGGAAATGTTGGGTAAATGCGGAAATAAGTCTCGCGTAAAGTTAGTGTAGTACAGTAGCGTATGGGAAGAGAGGGAGATGACTAGAACCGAAAATCGCCGATGTTAAAAGGAAGCGCCGCATATCATGGATGGTACTGAAAATCGCACCTTTTATTCAGCACGTCTGTTTTAGTTTTGCACCCTTAGCAACAGAGGGGTTGCTTTCTCTTGCTGGTCTTTCTTAATCTTTTGCGAAGGAAGAATGTGGCTGAATCCAGAGGAGGTTTTGCTGAAAAACGCACTCAAGCTTTGGGTCACCGAAAAGTCGAACGAATTCTTTCTTTTGCAGCGCAGAAGAGGGCATGGGGATTCCGCTGGGAGAATCTCAGGTAAAACGCCCCTCCTTATCTCCATGTTGTCACTGCCATGAAAATAAACGCATCCACATAACAGAGATTGCGGAGCTAATGTTACCTTCACGGTGTTTTCTATTTCCCAAGTTGGTCTATCGTCTCTTTTAGCAAAGTAGCCTACTAATAATAACAACCACATTATGGCATTATGATAATTAGATTACATTTTATTCAAAATTATTTCGCTCATATTGCTACGTTGTATGCCTCTTAAACATGTATGTGGACTAAAATGTTGAATTTGGTTTATATTTTTTTAACTCATTAAATGATTGATAAGCTTAATTTAGATGGCAGCACTTCATGCAGCTAGCTATCTTGCCCTGCCTGAGCTAACCCGTTTCCTTTTGGGGATTTTTTCTCTTAGAGGATGTCAACAGGCATCTTTTCTGGACACACTCTGCAATTAACGTGAAAACCGTTGTGACATGAAACAAAATTACACGGTTGTATGGTCGAAAGTACATTTCCATGGACGAAAATTGCATGTCATATACATGTGTCCTGTAGCTTCTGCCAAAGATATTTTAACTTGATCTTGAAGGGTTGGCCATTAAAACATCTGGAACCAATCACCTCAGCTTATCATGACACTGGCTTTCCTTATCCCAAAACCCAGTGGAGATGAATGTTTCTTTTTTCTTTCTATGGAGTTCTTTAGCAGTAGGCCCAGGCCCAACAACTTAATAAAAGTAGGGCTAGACCAGGACAAGATTGATACAAGATTGATATTGTTCACATTTTGTTGTATATAGCGTAAACCCTGTGGGGTTTGTGGTGCCTGATATCATTGTGGTGGTTGCCAGGGTGCGAGGATAAGATGCAGCAAGCTGGCAGACCTATCCTTAAATGTGGTTATAAATGGCAACACTCCAGAATGGGGTTTCTTGTGGCATTTTTACTCCATTCATCTTTCACCACTGTGTTCGTTTTGTGTGAAGCTGTGTGGTGGGTTTGGTCAAACTTTGGTGATTGGAAGCTGAACAACTTAGACTCACAGTATTTTACTGAAGTGACTCAGAATGGGAGTCGATTGGTTCGTCTTTCAAGTGGGAGCTGAAAAGGTCTGCATGAAAAACAAAACAAAAGTGTTACTTTTAGTTCAAACAGTTCACTTCAACAGTTTTGGTTTACATTTGTATGTGTGGTTTACGTATAAAGGGAAAGCATGTTGAATTTGAGAAGAAATTGCCTTGAATGCTGGCAGCGGTATCACTACTATGTTGTGTTATGTGTGGGTAGAGCATGGGGACTGGTCCTTTCATTTCCAACTTCCTTTTATAATGCTATACACAAGTGTGGTTCATTATGTCTCAATGTCCCAGCCACTGCTTTAAAAGCTCACCGCCATTCTAATGACCGAACCTCATCACACCTAATGCCCACCATGGCCTGCTGTGGGCTTATTAAACCTTTCAATAAGATTATGAAACCCCACCATAAGATTTGTTTTTCGCAAATAATTGCTCTCTCAGTTCAACACTCATATGCTGCCAAGAAGCAAATTCATTCTGTTCCTTTTATCAGAAGCACATATCCTTTTTACTAACATTACCATAAAGTACTGTTCTGTTGAATACCGCTGTGAAAAGAAACTTTCCTCAGCAGGAAATAATGAGTTGAAAGTTGTAATGTGTAAGACGTTTTCTGACTTTCCTCTTGGGATGCTGATTAGAGATAATAATGGAGATTAATAGTGAGGATGAACACACAAGCTTTGTAATAGTTTTGGTTGTATTTTGGAAACATATGTGTGTCTGTGTGCTCACACCAGCTCTTATGTTAAGTATTTTTTTATTTGGTCAGTGACTGTTTTTGCTTAAGTATTTTACTTGAAGAAAATATTGGTTTCTAGGGGATGATTTTGTCTTGTGAACATCTGTATTTGGTGCAGTCAGAACCTAGCCTGAGAGAGAACTGAGCAGATATATTAGGTTGTACTATACTAGGCAGAAGTAGACCTACAAGGCTTTTAATGTTTTGTATCTGAAGGTTACACAACATGCAGTGTGTAGCAAGCAACTACAGATTATAATTTAATAATACATTAATAGTATGCCCAATATTCTGCCTGGTTGTGCTGTATCATCTTGTTCTGATAACAACAATACAGCATGAGAAGACCGAAATGAACCATCATGAGACAAAAGGCTGATGTCATTTTAGCAGGTGTGGTGTTTGTTTATTCTAACGGATGCTCACTTGTAGTTTGCTTCATGTCGACTGGAAAACTAATCTGATGTAAGTCCTTTTGTGCTAACCGCGGTTCTCTAGTGATATGGTTTTAGCAGCCTGTTCATTTATTGTCCCAGTACGGAGATGGGAGGAAAATGCTTTGGCCCGATGCGTATCTCAATCATTCTCATGGCCTTATGTTACTAGTACCCATGCTGCCCCATAAGGATACCATTGTTTATAATGGCTAGACTGCTAGTCCCATTTAGCCTTTAAACCAAACGACTGTCATCAGGTCCTTCCATATCCAGTCGGGCTCGCTGGCTCACGGTCAGTGTGTATGTGTGTGTGTGAGAGGATCTTTCTCTGTTAGCCAGCGCGGCACCCCTCTGAGGAATGTGTCCCTCCGCCACAGTGGTGGTGATGATGACGACTCGCGCCTTCTGCTCCAACGACGTCTAGGCTTCATCTATAGGAGATTGCTTTAGTTATTAGTCTCATATGACCGTGGACTGGAGGAGAGGTCGTATAACCACAGTGGCTCTGGTTGCGAGAAGTCCTGTGTGGTCAACTCCATATGTGTAAGGCATGCGCATATGTGGTTTTTCTGTGTGTGTACACACACGTACATGCATGCCTACCCGCACTGCCTACTTGTGCTTGTTTGAGACATACCAGACTAGGCTTCGAGTTTTGTTCAAAGAGTATTTTCTTCGGTAAAAAAACCCTTAGTCTTTTATGTCTGTCCTGCTTTGTGTAGGTCTACTTGTTGGGGCCCTGGACACGGTGCTGGACTCCAACGCCAGGGTTACCCCCTTCCGCATCCTCCACCAGGTACCCGGCTCACAGATCAGCTGGGTCATAGCCAGCGGTGAGTGAGGCCAATGGAGTTCAGAGGCTCTCCTTCACACTAACATCCTCTACTGTTTACACAGTCCAGCACAATATTCGGGGCTTATATCATTGTCAGTGTCTTATGGTTTGTGTGTGCGTGTGCTGTGTGTGTGGCTATAGCCTGTGTAGTTTGAGACTTGAGAGGGATGATATCCAAAGACGAGTCGAGACCCGCCACTTGTAGCTACAGAAGCCCAACTCGATAAAGCCCCACTGGGCCTGAGTGGTGACGTGTCTCTCTGTTTGATGTAAGGGGACCTGCTGGAGGGAGGGGGCGCCTCATGGCCGTGTGTGTGTGACTTCCCCAGGTGCTGCCATGGAGGAAGTGAACAAGCACTGGGACTGGCTGCTCCACAACCTGCTGCCCTCGCTGTCCGTGTTCGACAACAAGGACGACCTCAGCGGCTTCGTCACCGGCAAAGTCAAGGTAGCGCTCAGGTCCCAAGGCCAAGGCCGTGGGATACCGCGAAAAGCAGTACCCGTTTGACGCCTTCCAGCACAAAGAGTATTGATCTGCTAGAAAGCTCACGTTAATGAGAGTGCAACTTTGAGAATGGTTCTCTTTTCTGTCTCTTCCCCTTTAGAATTTCCAGGCTTTACTCCTGCCCTTCTCTCCTGCCTTGTGTATGTTGGAAAGCTTTCCTCTCCTATAATCCGTCTTCACCCTGTACCGCTCCTGTCCATTTTTAACTCACCACCTCCCCAAATCCACTTTCAATGCCCCTACCTTAACAATCCTTTCACCTCCTCTTTGTCAACGTTGCCTCTACCTTTTGTTACACTCCCCCCAGTTATTCCTGCTCTATCTCCCTCCCTCCCCCCGTCCTGTTTAGGGTCTGATAGCAGAAGAGGTGCGTGGCCGGCAGGCCGCGCAGGAGGACGACCCTGAGAAGTTCCGCGATGCGCTGCTTCGGTTCGAGCTCCATTTTGGGCTGCCTTCCTCGGAGAAGCTGGTCACCCACTACTCCTGCTGCTGCTGGAAAGGCCGCGTGCCACGCCAGGGCTGGCTCTACCTCAGCATCAACCACCTGGCCTTCTACTCCTTCCTGTTGGGGAAGGAAGGTACGGCACTGAAACGGGTCCCACGGGAAACCGTAGACTATCTCTGCGGTGTTTGATGGGATCTCACCAAAGTGGCTGATATAGTTTTTAAATTCAATTGAAAAAAACACAATTACCTAAACAATACTAAGTGTTAACAAAATAATTTTCAGTGCCCAAAGATGATCACAGCCTTCCAACAACACAACTGTCATCACTGGCCTCCACGGTTAAATGACTCCTGTAATCTGTAAAACGATCTTCCGTCCCTTCATGAAGTCAGCGAAGCATCCCGTGACTAACGTTGTCGACCTTTGAACTCCGTCTAAAAGGCCTAGATCCACTTTAACCCTAACAGCCTTTCGCCCTTCCTCCGCTCTCTCCAGTCAAGCTGGTGATCCCCTGGGCCGAGGTCACCCGACTGGAGCGGGTCTCCACGGGTCTGATGGCGGACATGGTGCGGGTCAGCACACGGCAGCGCCAGCGCGACTTCTCCATGTTCCTGAACCTGGAAGAGGTCTTCGGAGTCATGGGTCAGCTGGCGGACATTGCCCTGCGGCGGCTGCTGGACAGTGGAGGGCTGGAGCTGGACCAGGTCCTCCAGAAGCCCGCACGCATCACCAAGAGGTCAGATGTCATCGTACTTTATAGAATGGTCGGTTCAGTTGGATGTATTTTTATTAATATTAATTCTGACTCCATCAGAAAATGTCACCCCCATACTTCCTTAGCGAAACCAAAAAGTAGCGGCGTTAGTGTTGTTTTGCCTCTTGGCTTTCCCAATGAAACTAAACGGCCGCAAGGAAACAAGGAAAGCCTGGTGGAGACAGAACAGATCATATGATTCAGATGAACTCATAAACGTTTGTCACCAGACTTTGCCCTCAGGTGCTAGAGACGCATAAGGAATGCAGGATCCAGTTCATGCCTACAGGAGAAATGCTCCACTCAACACTGTCTTGAACAAAGAGACTGCTGTTGTTTTAACTTGAGCAAATAAGGCGTCCAGCGGAGCAAGCAGCCCATAGTTCATTCCAAAGGGGGACAGAGAATGTTTAAGCAGAGTGCGGTCGCTTGGCTCTGGTGGTGCTGCCCATGGCGTGACATTGCATGATAAGAACGCACTCTATGTTTATAATCTCTTTGGTACGTGTTACATTGGGCTGGTAATAGGGCAGGGATTCACAAATGTCTGGGAAAGAGGCCGAGGCGTTTATCATACATTGCAAGTCAGTGTGACTGGAACCAGGCCCTGTGCATAGTAAGGAAGATTATAGCTTGGTTACAGTAGAGACACCTGCTAGATGAACTAAATATGCCTTTTAGTTTTGAAAAATTAGCTGTGTTTGCGTATGTGTATCAGGGAGAGAGAAAAAGCAAAGTGCTTCAAGTGCAGTGGGGCAGATCTGTGTGTCATGACACCTTCCTTAACAATTTGAGAGTTTCTGTCTCTGAGAGAGAAGTGAGAAGACCTTGTTCTGTAAAGTGCCCCCCTCCAGAAACCACTCCCTCCTCTTTTCCCCTTACGTTACTGTAAGCTTTATCAGGCGATGTTGGCCTTATCTGACCTTTACCGCAATTTCAGTCACTTATTAGATGACTGGCTCCCTAGTGCAAGGCAGTGAAGGGTACACACTGTTTCGCTGTTAACTAACAATGCACAATTTCATCTAGATGGTAACTTCTGAATACCTCACATGAATTACTCCAACTCCCAGTCCCTGTGTTTAAATCTCACTCATCCTGTTTCTTTGTGTATCCCCTCAGGGTGCTGACACAATCGGCTTCCTATCTTAAAATCCCCACAGTTGATGTATCGCCGCCAAAACCCCTTTCCCCAGTCTTTTTCTAAACAGGCTTCTACAGTCTCTGAGGATCCGTATATGTGTCACGCTATAACCCTTCCCCCCGCCCGCTCGTCTTTTGCCATGCCCCCAGGGTGCTAGAGCAGCAGGCGCTGAGAGAGTACGTCCTGGCTCTGTTCCGGCTTCCCCGCAGCGAGGGACTCCACGAGGTGGTGCTGTGCTCTGTGTGGACGCCCCACGCCCGCTGCCACACGGCGGGCACCCTCTACACCACCGACAACTACCTGTGCTTCACCAGCCGAGAGGAGGGCCGCTGCATCCTCATCATACCCCTCTCTGAGGTACACACACCGGGCACCTAACGGCAGAGTGTTTTGTTTGAATACTTCCTCCATTAGAGCGAAGAAGAGTACAGTGATATGTCTAAAGAACCATGTCAGGTTTATCTCTTTGAGTAAAAGTACATTTTTTATGTGGGAAAAAGTTTTTTTTTTCCGTATTGCACATACGGAACAAGCACTGGGACTGACCAGAAAAGGCAGTCAAGGCACAATGCCTAACCACAGGGTGTTTCATTGGGAAAGGACACATTCTTTGTATTTTTAAACAGGACAAACAAACTGTGTTGACTCTGCTCACTGTGGATTAAAATGTAACACAAGGATATGCTCTGGAGGTTTACACAGTCAACAGCTGGTATGCTTTGAGGCACCACATTAGCGTTGAATGGTGTTATTGGTAGTAGTCACCAACTGTCACCACCCACCGCTTTTGTTTTTAAAAATTTTTTTTAACCTTTTGTGGACATGAATGTCATTGCTTAGTCGCAACAACTATGCATTAATCATAATCCCATAGTTATTTCATTATCATCAACCATATGAAGTGGCCACACTGAGTAAACCAACAGAGCTTACAGCAGGCAACTTCCCCACAGGTAAGGTTATATTAGCATGTCAATAGATATTGTTTTATTACTTGCTTTGTATTGAGTAAAGCATTTAAGGTTTGAAGTCTAAGAGATCTTAATTGATCTACAGGCCTACCACGATCAGCCCGCTCTGTTGTTTTAGACTGTCGTTACACAGCAATGAAACGTCCGTGCCCAAGTCCCACTTGACCTTTGTAGGTACCCCCCCCTTTACCAGGTGCTGTCCATCGAGAAGGCTGAGAGCACCAGCCTCCTGCCTAACCCCGTCATAGTGAGTGTGCGGAGTAAGAAGGCCTTCCAGCTCATCGAGCTCCAGGACCGGGACGAGCTGGTGGAGAGCCTGAGCGCCCGGCTACGAGCCCTGCAGTGGAAACTCTCCATGTTCCGCCAAAGTTCCCACGGCAAAAGATCTCTGGTGGATAATCAGCCGAGCCTGTTTGGCAATTCTGCACTGGGGTGTTGTGTTAGTAACTGTGGAAACACTGTAAAAAAGCACAACACATTGATTTCGTTTTTTGGCAATCTTAGTTTTTTTAATGGGTAGGCCCCTTCCACTAGCAAAATCTTTGTACTGTAGTTGTGTTACCAAATTGATGTTGTCAGTTTTGCTCAAAGGATCCATTATAACACATTTCGACATTATAACGCACATAATACTGCGTGAAGTGTCGTTCATCAAAACATTGTTATAACTGCAGTATTTGTGCTTCCCAGAGCAACCCAGCGCCGTATTACACTTTCTACTATGACACCATGTACTCGGACGAGGAGGAGGTAGAGGAGCAGGCTCTAAGGAACACTGTCAACACCGAGGCTCTGATGACAGCCTTTCAGCACACGCAGCCCTCCTCCGACACCACACACAGCAAGGTAGGAGCTGAGGTGGAAGTGGTCAACCTAACGAAACCTATCTATAGTGGAGTAGGTGTTTATATTTGAAGGTATATATTTGCTCAATCGTTTCTACACATGATTCCAGTGCGCTTCACAATGTTCAACTATACTGTACTAGCAAGCTGGTATTACCGTAGTTCATGATTTTTATTGCTGCATTAGTTTTGCATCAGGTTTTAAATTCAAAGTGATAGCTAAAATATTATTAAGTATTTGAATTGAGGCTGGTAAACGTAAAGTGACAGCGTCTCAATGTGACCGACTGTAACTTTGAGATGAGATCCGTTCATTATTCACAAATCCTTTAATCCTTGGTCCCTGTGGTAGTGCAGAATAACCTGACCTTCCTGCAAATCCAATTGGAACCTGCTGAGAATGCACTCCCTGTGTTACTGTGGCAGTGTGTATAGTACAACCAATCAAGTGTTGGGGTGATAAATAGTTTTGTGTGTATACTTGTTTTGTATGGAAAATGCTGCCTTGCCTTCATTATCCTAGCTTATGTATCTTAGAATATACTCGTGTTCCTAGTACTTCCTACTGTGTGCGTGTGTCTTGTGCAGAGCCTGGAGCAGGGCAGGGAGCGCCTGTGGGAGGAACACTTCTCCGAGTACGGCCGAGGGGTCCACATGTTCCGAACCGAGAAGATCCAGAAGCTGGTTGCTATGGGGATCCCTGAGTCGCTAAGGGGAGAGCTGTGGATGACCTTTTCTGGTGAGGGGCGGAGCAGCTAATGCAGGGCAGCTGTAGGTTCTCGGTTGCTATTGGCAACCGGGAATATTTTTGCAATGAATTGGTGGTTCCATAGTGTGTGTGCATGTGTGTGTGTGTTAGGTCTCTGTTCATCTGGCAGTTCATACAAGTTATTTTGCTTTTCTTTTAATATTTTCTGAACTGAATACTCACTTTAAAGGGGCTCTGCTTCATTTGCTACTTTCAGTTCCATGCTATGTGCTT
>JAVQIZ010049671.1:0-20146 GCA_036023535.2 Galaxias brevipinnis
CACACAGTACTGTGCATAGGTTTTATTATTATTTTTTGATTCATATGAATTTTTTTTTTTAACGAAAATAGCAGCAGCACATTCACAAGGCTTTAGGTGACCTCCACAAAGTTAGATCATTAGCAATAAACTTTTTTATCAGCATGGTGACATCAGTGTGTTGTGATGTGCCTACCTCCTACTCTTCGGTTGCTTTAGGACGCATGCGTTGATATCTATTAAAATAACTTGAGTCACCGGGAGGAGGGGTTGTGTCGACAAATATGACTGTGGTAAGAATGGCATGAGGTTGGAGACTAAACTTGGTAAAGTTGGGAGTGTCTTCGGTCAGCTGTTGGTCTACTAATTCCTAGATACTCCTCGCACATTCTGGAAGCTAGTGCTGACCAACAACTTCAGAAAACTGTCTGATGAATAAATCCGACGACGAGTCGGACAGGATCAGTTGACTTCAATAATTCTTAGGTTAGGATATAGGTTGGCCACGGCGGTTATGAACATAATAAGTGGGTCTAAATAATATTGTATCGGAGTTCATTTAAATCTATTGTTTGCAATTGTATTACAGTGGAATTTTAAAAGCAGAACTTGGATCATAGAGGCTTAACGTTTGGTTTTGTTATTTAATACACCGGGCAGTTGGATATGGCTGAAGGAGACTTTTACACGTTGGGTAGCCGACAGAGGATCCCGAGGGATCCGTTCAATGAGCAGTCTCCGTTCAGAGACCAATCTCCATTCAGAGATCAGTCACTTGCATCCCGGTTCATGGATGATGAGTTTGGGATGCCGATGCCTTCCTTTCCTGATGACCTCTCAATGGACTGGCCAGGATGGGCTAGACCGGGCAGACTCAGTTCACGACTTAGCACTTCACCTTTTACCGGCAGTCTACGCACAGGGTTTTCTCCACGGGCATCGACGGGAGGGCAACCAATTTACACAAGTTCCAGATACAGTGAGCCCTCGCGCAGCTCTCCCATAACCACCGGGGGCGAGCCCTGGAAAGTTTGTGTAAACGTCCACAGCTTCAAACCAGAGGAACTTAGCGTTAAAACGAAAGAGGGTTTCGTAGAAGTGTCAGGTAGGTAGTAGAGTTTTTGATGATGTTTCAACATTTCATTCACTTTCCATTTCATTCACTTTAGGCCTAGACAGTTCAGCAGCATAACTTCAACATCCAAACACCACCACTACCTTTTATACCAACGTAACAGGCTGCGAGCCTACTCATTTCCCTTTTTTATTTTATTCTCTCTTCTGGTACCGTTTATATATTTCTATATTTCCTTGGCTTTATACAGGAGCCTAAGCATCGATATGCCTACAGTAAATGTGAGGGCCACTGAAAATTGTATTTATGATTTCAGAATAACAGTCTTCTCAATGAGAAAACAAATGTGTATTACAATTGTAAAGATCGGGATAATGAATTAAAGGCAGAAGTGTGAATTTTAGACACATATCACATTCGCAAGGAACACATTAAACTCTGCATCAAGCCGTTGCTTGATTTTTTTCATATTCTTACTAGCCTACTAAACAACCATCTCTGCAATTGTAATGCAAATGTATAACGTTTATAACGTGTTTGTTGCTACTATATATTAATTGAAAGACATCACAGTGCTAATGAAATGCTTGAATAATGCCTTAATAAGACCTGAGGTTTATTTGAAAGGAAACCCATTATTTCAATCCGACATTTCCTTAACTAAAAAGGGACATAGAGGCCAAGAGTCGAGTCTTAGTGCAACCCCTAGTATGACTTGTAGATAGTCATTCCCACTAGCTTTGACACCTGTTCAGATTCTAGCATGCTTTCATAGGAGCTAAATTTAGATTAAAGGCACAGCAACAGTCTGTTGACAATAATAGGCTACTACAAATGTGTTGCTATAAAACGCTGGACAGAACATTCTGGTCTGTTTTTCCAATGGTACATAAGTGTATTGTATGTACTTTTGCTTGGCTGTCGAATTCGTAGTAGAAGTTTCAGATAAAAAGGCTAAGTCAGCCAGATGTATAATGTTGCAAGTTTCAAAAGGCGAAAGTCAGGACACCCTGACCAAATGAAGGACATTGAGCAGAGTAGGCCCGGTGGCAGTGCTTTTTATAAACACATTGTTGGTATGCCAGTTGGGTCACTCAGTCAGAGCCATGGATGGCCTAATGTCTCACTAACTTGACCTCATTCTAAAGTGTTGCCTGCGCTACAAACGTTTACATGCTAAGAGGGAATGAAACAGTCTCTTACAAAGACAGGGAATGTTTTTACTCACAGCACAGCAGTGGAAGAATACAGAAGAATACATCCTAGCATTACTACAAACCTTTTCCAACCAAAGCCCATAAAACAATGTCTTTGAAACAATGTGCAGATATGTCAATGTAGATATTGTGAAACTTAATAAGGTGTCTGACAACTGGTTTGGAAGAGGGTGCTTCAGAGAATGCTTAGAATGTGTCACGGCCATGGGGGACTGGAGGGTGGGTTAACCTCCTGGTGCGCCCTCGAAGGCCTCTGAGCTCTAGGCAAGTCCAGCACTTTCCACAGGTGAATACGTCACTCAGGGGGTATTGGGTTGCACATAGGAAGGGACTTGGCTTGAAGGAAGGGCCGCTGACATTTAGCAGCCCAGAACAGCTGCTTGCTCTCTGCTCTCTCTCTCTAGAGAGTCGCTGAACAAGACTAGTAGATGAGGCCATAGCTGTTCATGGAGAAATCATTCTTAGAGGGAGGAAAAGGGAGGGGACGGTTGTTTCGTCATATCTGTGGCTGTTGGAGTGTTTGAAACAGCTAAGTACAGAGAGAAACGATAGCCACTCCACCCTCTTTGGTTCAAGCACAAATATAGATGGGCAATGCCAATGGATATCTAATACCTTTCTAATTTATTTATTCAAAGCATTAAATTAAACAGCCAAAGTTTTGATAAATGAGAAGCTTAAGTTTTTGCCTATTTGTTTGGTCATATAAGTATTTTCATTGATTGTTGCTTCTGTCTTTTTCAGGGAAACATGAAGAGAAGCAGGATGAAGGGGGCATAGTGACAAAGAACTTTACAAAGAAGATACAGTGAGTATAGTTATACTTGGTGGATCTTTTCTTGTAATCTAGCATGATAAGCACTTTACCTTGTTTTCCCTTCAGGCCTTGGTACTAAAGCCCTGTCCACATGTAACCGGGTATTTTTGAAAACTGAGGTTTTTTTTATCCGTTTTGACCTTTTGTCCACACGCAAACGACGTTTTCGTCACTGAAAACAGAGGTTTTGAAAAAACGGTCAAAGCCAGAGCTTTTCCAAATTCTCGAGACTTGTATACTGCACCTTTAATCTCCATTCCATTTAATTGTAGTAAAAAACGGTCAAGTCTTTTATATTATGATGCTTTTTCACACCGCAAGGTGGATTGAAAGTAATTGTTTCCATGTTGGAGCATAACCGTTCACACAAACACCAACAGCCATTTTATATTATTTCCACTCATAGTTTGTCCAAATAAATCAGGCGATGTAGGTTTCCATAGCACTCCCTGTCCCATTAATTGGACAGTGGCACACTTCAAACAGCAGTGCAAATGGCAAGTCTGGGCCACGGTCTCGCTTGCGTGTCACTTTAGCATTGTTCATTTCTGGTGCCCTAATCAGTAGGCATCAGGGCTTCTCCAGTACAACTTTTCATATCGATATCCTCTCAATTGAAATCCCTCATGCTGTGACAGTGCTACAGCAGAGTGAAACCCAGAGACACAGACAGACTGGAGTGAGGGAAGGTCTTGTCTATAAATAGCCGTCCTCATTTCCTCGTATCTTCTGGCTGTACACTCGGAGCTGTCCTATTAATTGCTTTTGAATATAAGAATGTGATCATATTCAAAAACATTGTTTTTTCAGACTTTACAATTTAACTTTATTTGTTTTTTCACTTGAAGATTTTTACTAACATAAGAGTTCATTTTTAACTCAAGCTGCTCTTTTTCCTGCGTATATCCCGGGGGCAAAGGTATGTTGACGAGTTTAGTCAGCCAACGTTTATGCGTTCTAAATCTGCTCTAAAGCCCAGAATAAGCGGTTTTGTCATGGTGGTTAGTTACTGTGCATCTGTTATATTGTCCCTGTAAACAGACCGTTTTTGTCACTTTGCCTCTTTGTCTGTCCCAGTGATAGACATGATGATACAGGACTGCTACAGACTGAATCAGTCCATCAGACTTGTGTGACCCCCCTCCCCATACACACACACACACACACACAGACTATTACAGGGACACAAATACTCGACACAGATGTGACTTGCCTGAGGGGTACCGCCCTTTAACCATTTTGGCCTTGTTTAGCCCTCTATTGTATCCTGCAATAGTTATAATTTCTGAAAATCACTGCATTGTAGCCATGCAGAATCAGTTTATGAAGTGAAACAAAAAGGTTACAAGTCAACAATATCCCATACTGAATAGAGACAAGTCCTGCCCAATAAAAGTAAAAGTAAAAAGTAATTTGACTATGGCAACTCATGCTGCTTTGGCCCCTGGAAATGGCCATGGGGATGCTTGAGATACATACACAAGTTATAATGTTATATGTTGTTTGTTGGTATGTGCTTTGTTTTATTTTTGTTTTGTGTGTGTGTTTGTGTTAGTGAGTACACTGGCCTGTATTTCTTAGGAGTGTGTGATGTGACGGTAGAGGGTGGGTGTTAATTAAATGGAGGGTCGACTATAAAGTCTGAAATGGATGGCCTGTGCTGTGTATACTAACTCTGCAGAGACACTTGGCAGCAAAGACGGAAACTCCAGCACGCCTTTATTTGGCCATGTTACTTGACAATGACCAGATTGGATCTTCTCCTGTGTGTGTGTGTGTGTGTGTGTGTGTAAGTGTGTGTCGCACAAAGTGTGTGTGCTGATAGTATATGAGTATACTCTATCTCTGTCTTTCTCTTTTGCTCTCTCTCTCTCTCTCTCTCTCTGACCGTGTCCCTGTTCACAACCTCCCTATAGATAGACTAGGAATTATAGGGAACACTGCGGGCAGAGATATCATGCAGCTGTGCAGCGACTATGCTGCAGTTATGTGAAGGGCACCATTGGTATAATCACAGACAGAAGTTCAACCGCAATGTGTTTTAGTATTTAGCAAAAGGGAACATAACATAAAACGAAACATAAAACAGCTGAATAAATGTGTTTAACTTATAAATTATATAATATAATCGAATGTACAAGAATACAAGAACCTACATGAAGACAAAAATTACTTCTGGCTCTTTTTGTATTATTTTTATATTAAGTTGAGATGAATGACACTTTCACTTTCCCACCAGTTTGGGGCATTTCCCTAAGTATGTATCTATGTCTGTTTGTGTAGCTCGTCTAGCCCTATCATTTCAGTTGCCTTTTCCACGTCCTAATGCTCTGAAACATTTGCCCGATAATGATAACTCCATCTCAATTCTCAAGTCGGAGCTCTGCTTTTTCCCTCACTCTTCACACACCTATAAGCAAGCTAATGATAATTGATGTATCACATTTAGCAGGACAGCCTGAAGAGAAGGAGGGGGGAACGTGTTTGGCTTCAAATTGTGTTTGGCCTTTCTAGCAGATGAGCTGATTTTAAAGTATATGCTGATCAAACTCCAGGTGATAATCTTTCTGGCAGACAGACATTCTTAAATAATTGGAATCAGCCTTTTTTGCTCAATATCGCACCTGGAGTGAGGTCCTGTTCTCTCTCTCACTCTCTCTCTCTCTCTCTCTCTTTCTCTCCATTTTCAATGAAAACCTGGGAAAACTTTTCTATTATTCTCTCAGGGAATTAGATGGTTTAAGAATGTGGAGTACGTTTTTCAGGCGTTTTCTGTAACAAGGAATTCCCAAAACCTTGTGGGTGGTGTACAATTTCTGTGTCTGACTAGAGCCTATTATATTATTTTTATTTTGCCTGGGGCTAATATATTTAGAAAATGTCAATCAAATGCCTGGATAAGAAACTATTTGCTGTTGTCATTTTACAGTTTTTCACAATTGCTAAAACACTAAATCCCATTCTCTGAACCAAATCAGCAGTGGCCTAAACCCATTTGTCAAATCAGTCACTCTTTTGGCAAAACCTTAAACAAGTTTATGTAGTTAGACACGATTTGCAAAACTATTCCACTCTGTTTCCAAACTCTAAACATATTCTCACTGGCTAAAATACAATTTGCGCTGTGATGCACTAGTGTGGCAAAATGGTGAACACCGGCGGCAAAATTTAAACGCAGCTTCTAACCAATTATACAAGCCAGAATACAGTTTTTCACAATTGCTGACACAAATTTTTTTTTTTTAAATCTTCACGCATTTTCTCAAAACTGTAAATGCAAATCCAAATATTCAAAAAGTAATTTCAGATGAAATTCGGGCAAATGTGATTAACAGTTTTATCATACAGGTCTTTGGTGACATAGGTATGGATTGTTATAAAATCTGTGTCCGGCACACCAGAGTCCCCCCCCCCCTCCTCCTCTCCCATGTTGTGATGTGCATGTGATGTGGACAAAGTCCTCTGGTCGGACCCAGCATAAAGACGTGATGCTAAGGCAGAATTAAGCTCTCATTGAATTTGATTTTGAGGTTGCACAACATTTTTGAATTTACTGTAATGTGCTATTCATTTACTGAAGTTTTCTTTCTTCTTTGGGCTTCTGTTTCTCTTTTTTTTTGCAAGTGCTGAATAGACAGACATTACTATATTACTTGCAGTACTCAGTATACAATATATTCACTGTGCTAAGTTGTGACTCCATTACTCTATTACTGTATACTTTGATGTTTTTGCAAAATATGTTTATGATACAGAACAAAAAACGAAATCTGTAACTACATGCCCTGGACGCTGTGTTCTCCTTTTTCTGGTGTAATGAGTGCTCTGTAGTTTTTATATTTTGACTGGCTGTGTCTATGATCTGAAAGCATTGTTTGATTTTGCCAGAAGACTCCGAGGTTATGTGAACGTAATTTGAATATTTGGATTTGTGTTTAAAGTTTTGAGACTACGGTTGAAGGTTTCAAGAAATGTGTCTCATTGTTGTCTAGGAGCAATAAATTAGTTCTTAATTTTGTCTAGTTTGTTTGTTTCTGACTTCTTGTTCCTAAAGGCCTCTTAGGAGCAAAAGAAGGGAGGTAAAAGAGAACTTGATTGTGAGACTTGGATGACCTTTGGATGAGATCAAAATACTTGTCATAGATACTTGGAGACAGAGGCGTCATGCACCCAATGTTATTGAGGGGGTACAGATTCACAACTCCTTTTCCCAAATGCCGCATTAGCAAATAGGCCTATAAGGGCTGGAAATAAAAATTTTTGTGATGGCAGAGGTTTACTACCAAAATGCTACCATATTTGATAATGCATGTCATAACATTGTCCAGCTGATCAAATTATAGTTATTATATATTAATGAAACATTTAAAGCAGAAATGTTTCAATCAGTAGCCTTGTGCATATCATTGCATTGTATAGTCAGTAATTTATTGGTCAGCATACTGCATCTTATACCTTAAGGTAATGTGTAGGCTATATTTTTGTTCAAAAAACCTCTTGAGATTGCCAAAAATTTATTGTATTTGCTTTCTTTGTTTGACTTGTAAGCAGATGAACACTTGTGTAGGCTTGGAGTGCAGGCGGGAAAAGTAGATACATGTTAGTGACAGAAACTTAGTCAAAATTACTTGTATTAGTATTACAGATATAATTATCAATTGGGAACATAGCAGCTCTTTATGGTTCTAACTGTCCAGTCAGTGGTGAATGTTTTAATTGTTTGATAAATGTATATTCACTTTGTGCTAATATAGTCTCACTATCTTAGGCTGATGTAGTATAATCAGTTGGTAACAACAACAACAAAAAAACACTGAAGTGCTGAAGTGTTGGGCATTCCTCTCCTTTTTTTTTTCTATGTAGTTATCATCAACATTAAGAGAAAAAAGGACATTATATACCGATCTAAGATTTCTTCGAAAGCTTCAACAATGTGTGGTCTCTTTTGCACCGGATCTAATGTGCCCCTCTGACAAATCAACTGGCCCCAGCCTGGCCCCCTCAGTAAAACTGGTCTAGAACCACCACTGATTAGGGGAAAGTGGGTCTCAGTCTCAATTTGTCCACTGGGGCACTTTCTCTCTCTCTCTCTCTCTCCAACAGGATTCCTGTTGACGTTGACCCCCTGGCGGTGTTTGCCTCACTCTCCCCCGAGGGGGTGCTCATCATCGAGGTGCGACAGACCCCTCCCTATTGTCTCTTCAGCAACGAGGCGCCCCACGCTGGACAGGTGCAGGAGGCCGAGCTCCCAAAGACCCAGGAGGCCCCTATGTTCTAGCTGATTTACCCAGGAAATGGAGGCCCCTCTTGAGAAGGACACTGAGACTGAACCCCTGGACATGACAGATTGAAGATGACGGTCAAAATCCAACCCTGTGAGCCTTGAAGATTTATTCTGTTGCAGATTTCATTTTGATTAAAGAATTTGTTACTTAACCTAGCGTTACTAGGTGGTTAAATAATAACAAAAGATCCTAAAAGTAGCAATGGATGTAGTAAGTAGAATCCTGATGCAATAAGCCACAGTTGCATCACTGGATACTATTGTGGTACCATTATTTGGCAGGACCAGAATTATATATGCCACGAGTTTACACAGACATTTAGAGGGAAGTCACTAATTAGGAAATGTGTGGTAATGCAGTTAAATCCACTCAAGGCATGGTCATTTGTAAATGCAGTCTCATTGCACTTGATAAATTTCAGCTATTTGTGTCCTTTAACTATGTGAGTGGGAACTTAAATAAAGGGCTATTCCCCACAATGATAATATTCTCTAACCTGTGCGTGTTGTATTCTACCAAAATATACTGTAAATATGATACCTTACAGTACATGCCGAATCACAAAATGTAATACAAACCACCCTTGAGGTCTTACAAAAATTATGTTCTGTGCTTTTTTTCTAGTTGTACAATTAATCATGGTGTGTGTTTTGGTGCAAATGGACTAATCGTTTGCCAGACGTCTGTCCTGCCCTCCTTTTGGATGTCTTTGTATTGTTTTATGCAATAAAACCTCTCCCAACCCAGTGTGTCTCCACACCTGTGTCTTTTGAAGGGAGCTCTGCCTCCAACAGAATGGGACTGATTCAAAATGCTGCCATGCCTGTCACTTATTGGACCAGTACCAAACACCATGGTTCTCGCTGCAAAACAATAACAGTGAATAGCTGATAGATTACCAGTGGACTTGACACAGGTTGAGTGTGCCACAATAGGTGCTTTCCGACCAAATGTTCCCGGTACTTTTAGTTCCAGGAACTTCTTTTCGAGGAACTAAAATGTTTTGGCAGTATTATGTTTGATTGCCTGTTTTGATTGTAAATAAATACATGGATCTATATCTTAAGTATTATTGTGTTGTGTTTTCCATGTTGACGATTCGATTGCATGTTTGTTTGGGGTCGGTAGAATCGGTATCGGTAGACATTTACAGCTAGTACTCTACCAGTACATAGAAATGTTCAGTGCTAAGCCCCACCCTGAAGGTTCCCTTACTTTCGAAAGTTCTTCCTCTCGAGCAGGTACCTTTTAGTTCCTGCTATTTAGTCCCTGGAACTAAATGTAGACCCTGTTTCCTGCGGTTGGAACACAGAGAGTGCCGGGTAAAGTCCCTAGTTCCTGGGGAAAGTCCCTGTGGTCGGAAAGGACCTTATTATATGTATGCCAACATCAACAAGAACAGAAAGGTGGCAAACACATTTTATTTTTGTAACTTAATGCAAAAATAGGAACATTACCAAGGCATGTTGTGCAATACTTAAAGGTGGGGTAGGCAGTTCTCTGGAAAAGGCAAAAAAAGAAAAGCCTGCTTTTGAAAATACAGCCCTCCTCCTGCAGTTCTCCCTGTCCTAACCGACGAGCACGGGCATATGCACACGTTTCATATGTGCACAGCACAAGGTCAGTGGCAACCAGTGGCAGAGCCAGTGGCAACCACCAGTGAGCCAACGGCAAGCTCGGAATTCAAATTGATGCCGATGCAATCTCTGAGTTCTCTCAATCTCTGAAACGCTTCACCAGTATTTACACGTGTTCTATTGCGTTTTTTGTCAGACTCTACTTTAGACTCTTTTTGATAAGTTTGTCTTCCTCTTTTTGAGTTGCTTTGTAGTGTAGGCTGTTATTGCCAATGCTGGAAAAGCAACTTTTTTTTTGCAGGATTATCCGCCATTGATTCACACTTTCACTCTCTGAGGGGATGTGAATGCCTGTCTGCATTTGTAGAACAGCCAATAGGAACGCCATCTCTCTGAAATGACCTGTGATTGGCCAAAGTATACCGTCACAGGCTAGATTTTCTGAAGCCTGTAAACAGAGCCAAGAGAAGAGTGGCAGTAGAGGATCTCTCTCAGACCACTTGAATAACAATATACTGCATGGTAAATATGGAATTTTTCCCCAATGATGCCAAAATAAAACTGCCTAACCCACCTTTAATGGCATAATCTTTCAGATTAGCTGTACTCAAATGGAAGTGATTTACTTTGATTTAAAGGGGCCATACTGATACTGAAAACACCCACAGGAAGGATGCAAGTTTTGACCTTAATAATGAATAATAATTCATTGGGTTTAGTTTTTGGCATTTTTCTCGGGACTCCAAGCACTTTACAAATTGTTTGCCAATTAGGTACACACACCAAATGGACAGACAGCTATCACTTAGAATAACCAGTCTGTATTGTAACCATGGTAGCCAATTTGCACTGAACTTGCTCACCGAACATATTGTAGCTGACTTTTGCACACACAGATCACATTGGGTCACCTGGGGTTCAAACCAAGGATTTTCTTCTGAGGCAACAGTGCTAACCATTGAGCCACCATGCTTCCTTGCACACATTAAACATGGTGAACCAACCCAACCAGGGATAAAATCACAATATCTCACTTCATCTCTCTCGAGGCACCAGTAAAATAATTTCTTTTTTACAATCGCTAACAAGCATTTACCTAATTACTGTACTGTACTGAATACTGTAAGAGCCACCATCATAGACCATGTAATACAGTAAACCATAGTATATCACTCAGAGAGGCTAGTGAAAGAGTCCAGCCTACTGTAATATCAGATAATCAACCGTGGTTTCCATTATCCAGAGTTTTCAACAAACTACATCGCAGATAATGCATTTCACACTTCTTCTATCATTAGTGTTGCTTTGTCTCAGAGTAACTGTAGGCCACCAGTCTCAAAGCAAATACATGTCTGTACTGCACATAATCTGTATTTCCATTTCTCTAAAGAACCTTTTTGTTGATCACTGACAAATAAAACAAGACCAATAACGTTTTTACAATTAGCCAATCTGTCACAATTTTTTTCACTGTAGGCATACATTCTATATGTAAAGTAAAGATGTCTCATTCACTGTATGATAGTATGTGCCAAAAATGCACAATTCGACACTCAAAACATGTGGAGTCGGTTACAGTAAAAGGAAACTGAAATTCACACTGGCTACTGTATGCAGGTAGTACTGAAACATGAAAAGTAATGACGTTTTTGTAATGCCATCAAATGTTAGTATTTTGAAAGTAGCGTTTTGACAAAATAATTTGATTTTGAGTCTGGTTTGCTTTGTTCTGACAGAGTTGGTGTATGTATACAAAGTTATTTTGCATTTTGAAATGTATAGTCTATATTTATTTAACAAAATGTGATTTTGAGAAGAAAATGTAGTGTTTGGCTAATTTTGTGATGTAGGTGTGTTGCGCGTTTTAAAAAAGTATGTTAAGTATAGGTCAAATGTGTACTGCATTACTACAGTAACATACTGTAATGTAGAATACAGTATAAACACTGTAGACATTACAGTAAAGAGCTGGAACCACTGCTGCCAGTACTTTACTGTTATCTTACAGGGAAATGTTTTACAGTGTAGTCTACTGCTGGTTCAGGCAACTTTTGTGGTCATCCCTATAGCTGTTTGTCAGATGACAGAGTAGAGTAGATGTAACCTACTTTCGTTTCAGCCCAGTCACATTTTAACACCACAGAATAAGACAAGAGCCTATTTAAATCTTTAGCTGGATGCATGTTTATCTGTATATGTTCTGCGACTGTGTCTTGTGTGTAACTGGTATAAGAGTAGGGATAGGCAACAGAATGTCCTCCGATTTTTACCTTTCTGTTTTCTTAACTTCACGTACTTGACTGATAATATTACTGAACGTATTATATCTCCTCCACTCCCTTCTCCACGATTAGATCATGTACAGGCTACTCCACATATGTATTCTGAGTTTTATACATGCATGTATGAGAAGCGTGTATGTTAGGTATGATGTGTTATGTATGTTTCCATTTTGTGATGGTTAAGGATGATAACACTTGTGACTGAATCAGGTCATCTAAAGGTAAAGTGTGGATTGTATTCATAATTGGCTGGATAGATGGATGGCACTAACAAAGATAACAAAACAAGATCAAGGGTTTTCACAATCTGCTGCTTTATTGAGCTTGATGGTTGCATGGTTACTAGCTAGTAGGTAGTCACTTTCACACATTTCTGTTGAAATGGCACAAAGTCAAGCTGCTGACAGGACATATTGATGTAATGAGCTATATGTAGGGTTTAATGGTACATTATGAGTGACTGAGATGGCCATGGTCCTCCCCCTCTACTTGGTGTACTCTTGTTCCGTGTACTCCAGCTCTTGGGTAAGACCCTCATCTGGCAGACTCGGGTCCAGCTCTAAATCCTCAGGGTGGGGGATCTCCTCCGCAGCCTCCCCTGAGTCGCTGGTGGGGTGGATCTCTCCTTCATCCTGAACTTGGTCTGGATGCTCTCCTTTGTTGATAGCGCCTGTGTCCGGGGTATCCTGGCCAACAATTACAGAAGGTTCTGGAAGATCTTCAATACCTTCATGTATGGGTGCCGATGGGTGGGTTTCCATGTTAGGCTCAGATAGTGTCGACTCTTCACCTTCTCTTGCCAGATCTGCATCAAGCTCAGTCGGGGAGCTGCTTGATTGACCATCTTCATGGCCCTCTGGTGGAGACACCTCCTCATGTCTGGGTGCATCTGTGGTGGTGTGTTCGACTGGAAACTCTGGGGCGGCTGGTGATTCAGGGGAAGTTGGCTTGAGGTCACTGCTGCCAAGGTGTGTTTCAGTTACTTCCTCCATTTTGTCCTTTGATTCCTTCTCTGTCTCGGTCTCCTTCTCAACCTTCACAGGCATGTTGAGATGATCATTTGAGAAAGAGTGTTTAATATTAAAACCAGGATGGGATCATTAGCTTTGATTCATTACCTTTGATTTGATACTATGATTAACATCTGTGACAAGGTAATCTTTATCCTGTCCTGGCTGTTCACCTGAATTGGAATGATGGTGTCAGTTGGGAGGAAGGATTCAGGAAGTGGAGCTTCAACAAACAGGATGCCATCCCCAGATAATGTGGAGGTAATTTTAGTCACATCTATTCCTGTTGGGAGTCTATAACAATAGGAGTTATATTATTGGTTAGTAAAGAAATATTACATAAACATCAATATGTCTTCTCCAGCACCATAAACACTCGAGGACCCAATCAAAAATAATTAATAACTTTTTTATTATTATCATAATAGTTGTTAACAGGCGGGGGAAGGGCCCGTTTGGACTGCGGGGTATACTTTACAACCCAGGCGTCTCATGTATAAACGTTGCGTATGCACAGAAGAAGGCGTATGCCACTTTTTACGCCGACGTTGGGATTTATAAAAACATGCTTTACGTGAAAATGTGCGGTCCTCCACGCAAACATTAACCCATGCATACGCACTAAACTGGAGAGATGAGAAACTACGACTCTACTGGCAGAAGTAATAATCTCAACAAACGTTTTGAAATTGACGCCAGGGTGTAAAATTATCGAAATATTAGCTCTCACATAGGCTATTATATACACAGTTGAGTGCACAAAAAAAAAAAATGTAGCATAATAAATATAAACGGAGGTGTTGCTGTTATGTTATGATCATGTGTTTTTGTAACATAATCCCTCATATGTTGTACAATTTAACGCATATTGAAAATTATCTATAATTATTAAACAATAGCCTACTTGCATGTTCTGAAATGTATTCTCATGAATAATAAGGCGAGCAGTTTAGCCTATACTTTTATACTAGTACCGGACACAGACAGACACGAGCGCACGGTTTCATTCTTATCACGTGTTCGTTGCGTAGTACTGTCAATGAGGGAAATGACCACACTGAAGGTGTCATGCAATTGGACAGCCAGTATAAATTAATATTAATTACGGGCGTTTCACTGACTATTTATAGGCAACTATGGGCGTTAAAAGGGTGGGACAAGACGCGCGCTCACGTCCGCCAAATTTAGAATTGATTGTGATTTATAATGGAAAATCGGCGTAGACTTGCGTGCGCACTGTTTTATAAATCAGAAATTTTTTTTTGTGCGCACCCCATTTTCACCTTTTGTATGTACGTACACTTTTGGTATGGATTATACACATTGTTTTATAAATGAGACCCCTGGTCTTCTCTGCAACCCATGGGTAGAATTACTACCACAAACATCTATGTTAAAAAAGCGCAATTTAGATAAAAATACAAGTGTAACTGGGAACCATCCATAATAGTACGTAATGGTTGTAATAATCTGGGTAATGAACGTCTGAAAACACACATCTTAAAACAATTGTTTTCTGGTATAACATAGATACAATTGAGTAAGGATGTGTATGATGGTTTTAATTTTGAATCATCTAAATCTGCATCATTCTCCTGTGGAATGTTAGCCCAAGGACCACCAGACTAATGTGAGCACTCATTTCGAATTTCACTCGGCACATCAGTCTGGCCCTGAATCCCCATTCAAACTTTGTTCACGTCCGGCAAGTTTCTGGCAACCCAATCACAACTGTTTATCTAATAAGGGGCGACAAAGCTGAGTTTAAACATGTTTAACACTAGCAAAACACACACACACAGATCTGCTTGCACCTATATTTAGATTTCATTTAATGTATAATTATAATTTTTGCTTTATGGTATATTATACATGTGGATTATTTTTGCTAGTGTTAAACATGTTTAAACTCAGCTTTGTCTGTGTGTTTATTTCAACCTCGGAACCATTTAACATATATATATATATTATCAAGCATTATTTGGAGAGTAAATATTAACTACTGTATCTTGTTACTATGTTCTTGATTTAATGTCCTGGGCTCAGTCATCAAGACAGTAGTGTAGTGAATGCTCAGTGTACATATGTAGGACACAATACACTTGGTGACACGGTAAATTTGGTGTCATTTGGTCTTTGACTTCCTTGGATAGAGGGGGGAACATTTTCCCACAGTGACAAAAACACATAGGGAAAAATGTTCCCCCCTGCTAAACCAGGAACCCTTTGCAGCTGGATGTTGAAACTCTCTGTGAGGACTCTGTGTGACCAGATGGTAATGCATGGTCAATTTGGTGTCATTTGGCCTTTGACGTCCTTGGATAGAGGGGGGAACATTTGCCCACAATGACAAAAACACATAGGGAAAAATGTTCCCCCCTGCTAAACCAGGAACCCTTTACAGATGGATGTCGAAACTTTCTGTAGAGATTCTGTGTGCCCAGATGGTAATGCATGATCAATTTGGTGTCATTTGGACTTTGACTTCCTTGGATAGAGGGGGGAACATTTTCCCACAGTGACAAAAACACATATAGGGAAAAATGTTTCCCCCTGCCTTACTAGACACCCTTTGCATACCCTGGCACACACACAGGTATACATATAGCAAGTTCACCTAGGAAACTAAAATATTACGGAGAGACAACCATAAAAACACCGATAGTTGTTTTAAATCAAATAAAAGTTTCAGAGGTAACAAAAAAGTTTAAAAGGGATTTTTTTTTTGCGAATATAGGCTATAAATATATACATTGTTTGCACTATTGCAATTCGATTTCTAAATTTAAAGACAGTTAGAATAAGCAACACTACTGACAAATGTTGAACAAATAGTAGCGTTTCGTGTTTTGGGAACTATTTTCTGATGTTTGGTCATCTTTGCAACCCGTAGAAAGACGTGCGTACAAGCATTGATTCAGTGATTTATAAAGTACGCACGCTTTCCACTGATTGCACAAATCTTAGCACAGCTCCGCTAGGGGGAACAGGAATCCGAGGGGGAACAGAATTGGACACGACACCGGTCCGCGGACCAGGGTTTGAGAAACGCTGACCTACCAAATTGTTGTCTTTTGTCTCTCTCGCCATTGTAGTATTTTAACAGTCACCTATGTTAGTCATCCAAATCTCCTACTTAGCAAGAAAGTTGGCGTAGTTGTAGTTGGGGACCTAACAAGAAGCAACGAAGATCAACACAAAACATGGATAACAGTAATCACAAGAGCTGAATAGTAGACTGAGTGATATGAACTTCCCAAACTGGAGTGTTTTCCACACCGTTTTTACTTGATCATCTCTCTTCTTAATTTTGGTTTGTTTAATTTCCTGTTTCTCTACTCGACAAATCTACACTCATTTGGTCAAGATTTCTTCTGGCTTACATTTCTTTTGGCAGGGCTGTAGTTTTATGCATTTTAATAATAATTGTGCATGATTATTTTACATTATCATTGATTATTTTATGTTTTGACAAAACAAAATGCACATCTTGACTGGACAATAAGAACAATTGATTTTCCAAAGATTTACAAAAAACATAGAATGTTTATTGATTGGAAAGTCCACACATTATTTCCTTTAGGGGGTACAGTTTCCTATCTTTACTTTCTTCCAAATAACTTTTGTCTACAAGGACATTGACTTCAGACTTATTTAACAAATTTAAATTTAATACAAAGTATTTATTTTAAGAAAATGTTTAGCCCTAAATGTATTAAGTGTAGACTGATCAAATTGAACTGATTTCAAATTCTACCCAATTTGTTTTATTAATAGTTTTATTCATTTAATTTAAGCAGCTGGTATGTGATATTTTAAGTGGCAATGTATTTCACAGTTATACTGATAGTAATTAGTCTCAATTCATAATGAATTGTATTAAATTTATATCAGAACGAAGCATTGAACATGTCTCTTACGAATTGGCTATAGCTATAATAACAATGAATGTAGGCAAATGTGCTGTTTTCATGGCCAGTGTATCATTCTCTCGTAGTTCTCCATCTATATAGTGTAAATTGACCATTAAAAGAAAGACGTAAATTGATAACAGACAAGCTAATACAGTATGTTTACAATAGAGCATCTAGGACAACATGTTGAACACCTTTTTACCAGAGGCTGAATATTTAGTCATGGGTACACAGAAGCCATAGCGAGAGATTTAACCACATTTTAATTAAACTAACCGCAACATTAATTAATTAAAACTAACAAATTAAAACTAGCTGATTAACAAGACACATGATATTTGCAGGACTATTTAATCAGTAAGAAAATATCACTTTTGTGTCATACAATCATAAGAGTCTGATAAACGTTAGCCATTGCATTAGCTTACACGGTCATGGATAACGTTAGCGAGCTAATGCCCGATCATACACAGTAGCTAGATAGAGAGCAATCATATTGATAGTTAATTAATTCTAGATGTTCCCTTCCCATTAAAATTGTTTTAGCGTACATGTAAAAGTTAAACAACATGACCAAACTTGTATCTGAAGTGTCAAACAAGCAATGGTGTGTACGCCAAACATGATATTAGCCTGGCCAAACATTCGGACCGTATTGTAACTAATGGAAAATTCTAAACGCAGTAAACAGCAAAAAAATTTCTTGCATCGACTCTTACATCATCTAATAACTACTAAAGTGTACATGAATACGTATATAAACATTGTAAATTGTTTCATAGTAACACTAACTGTTGTTAAACAGCTCTAATTTCATCTGTCTCGTACTAGCCTACTTAAGGTTCGTCTCTCAAAATGCTTGTAGTGGCGATTTGTAGAACAGCATCCATATTTTAGAGGTTTAGTTTAAAAACGTTGTTTCAAATATGGCTGTAAAATTTATATTTACCGTTTCCCATCAACGTTATGAACACATCCATATAAAAATGTATAACATTTTCAAATATATTATTAGTTGTTTTAATAAATGAAAAGTGCCATGGCGCTGGCGATCTTTCAGAGTTCTGAGCTGTTGTTTTTGGTCAAACGGCCACAAAATTTTCGGCTCTTCGCATATTCAACATAAAAAGCTTCGGCCATTTTAAAAGTTAGAGATGAACCCAATGTTTTGTTTTGATCACAACAACCTCAGCTTTGCGTGTGCTATATATCCCTTCAATTGGTTAAGGTTTTCCGCCCATAAATCAGTGTATGCCCTTTGTTGGCATGGCTACTAGTCTGAACAACAAACGTGCAAGCCCAAATTTGGTGCTATACTTTGTCGGTGTGCTCAACAACATCCTCAAAAAAACAGCTTTCAAATCCCAGCTAGACCTTTTTTATTATTAGAGGTTAAGTATGGCACGCCCCCTTCAGAATGCATGGAGCCTGTCTGAGGAGAATTGACGCTGTAACTGTCCATGGAACGCGCTAGCTGTATTAGATTGCACTGAGTTCCTTTAGTATATATTTTCACTTTTTACCTCACAATTTGAAATATGGTTATGAGCACACAAATGGTATAATATATTCTAACTACCATATTAATTGCCAGCAATTCTGTAGTCCGATTTTTTTATATACTGCTATATATGCTGTACCGCAAAGAAAAGGCCACAAGAAAGTAAAGCGCGAAAAGTGATGTTGAGTCACACAATTGTGTTCAAGCCTTTCATTACTTATGTATTTACCATTTAGACTGATTCAGTGTTTATTTTTCAGGTTGCAGGGCAGACTAGAGAAAGGACCAGAGCAGCTACTGCAAAGCGGCTACTTTTTTCAGTGAGGGAAAATGCTTAGCAAATCAACCACTGCAGCAGTACTAGCTTGCATTCAGAGTTAACCTACTGTATAACTCAAGTTTCTACCTCAATAATTTTATTATGGTTAAGCATTTACATGCACTGTAATATTTTCTGAACACTAATTGCCTGCAATTCTGTGAACCGTTTCATTGTAAATTATAAGATTATGAATATGAATGGTTAGGAGGAGGAAGAGACTATGGGCGAGACTATGCCTTGCTTAGGATAGACTAGTATGGTCTTAAAGTTTGTTATTGTTCGTTTAGCTGGGGTAAGAAGAAAACACGAGACTCCAACTTAGAGATAAAAGGCAAAATCCTTTCCTTTCGTTAGCAAGACGTTATGTTTAAGGTCATTGTATTAATGAGAATGCTATTTTGTTGGGAAGATATGGCTCTAAAAAAAGCCTGGGTGGCAAGTAAATTTAACAGAGCCGTTTGGTCAAGGCTGGCCGAAATGTTTTAATAGTTATAAATACATCCTTTATATTTTGGGTGTTGGTAGGGAAACGTCATGCAAGTTTTCATGAAAACTAGAAATGCATTTCCATGAGAAAATGCGGACGTGATTGCGTTTCCACCATCAACAACCAGGCAGTGCGGGCGGCCAGCCCCCTAAAATAACCGCTGCAGCACTACTACGTCCTCGTGTATTGGTGGACAGCGCTGACCTGAGCACAAGTGTAAACGCCCACTGAGGGCCAGTTGCAACATTTGACTTCTTCCATTCATATAAATATTGTGAACTATATGTCATATGTGGTCATCTTCAAATTGTATGGGTAATTAGAAGACAGATATACAGTATGTTTAATATGTTTGGCAGGTCTATGTCAATTTGTCTCAGAGTAACAGAGAAATGCACAAAGTGTTGCAACGGTCCCCAGTCTCCCCTACGTCCTCATGCATAAAAAGCTACCTCATTATCAACTTATTTATTCAAATATTTATTTATTTAGGAAGACCAGACCACCTCACACAAAAGGGTGATTCTCATAAAATGTATATCTTTGGGTCTACCCCCGGGGTCCTACCAGTAGGGCGTGCCCGGAAAACCTCCAACGGGAGGCGCCCAGGAGGCATCCTAATCAGATGCCCGAACCACCTCATCTGGCTCCTTTTGACGCGAAGGAGCAGCGGCTCTACT
>JAVQIZ010049672.1:0-11055 GCA_036023535.2 Galaxias brevipinnis
ATAGATAGATAGATAGATAGATAGATCGATATAAGAGATCTGAAACAAAAGAAGGAAATGTGTAAAATCATCGTGGCACATATAGATAGAGCATGGGAGACTGGAAAAGCTGGACAGGCTAATTTACTTGCAAGTGGTGTGGCTGTGGCCTACGCTAATGGGAAATTATCATCAGTACCTTATGTATTTAGATGGATCCCAGATAGGCGCTACAAGGGGTGAGAGCAATATACAGAAAGCAACGAGAGAGAGAAGATGGAGAGTGACAGCTGAGCCCATCACTATTTCACAAAATTTGCCTCTCTGTCCCTCATAATTTATTTTTTGGTCTCTAATTATCCCTTTAGGAAACCATACCACCAAGATGAATGGTCCTGATATAGGATCTCACTGTAGTATATATCCTCAATTTGATGGGCTGCTTTCTGTGTGCATATAACCAGAAGCAGCCAGGAGGGTAACACCACACCAGAGGCATGGGGCGGCAGGCATTATTTTTATCCCTCTTATATCCCACTGGCCACATCGTTTCGGTAGGCCACTGATTGAACCCCAGCCATCCTTGATTGTGCTGCAGCCAAATGCTGGGGCACTATGATTGAGTTGCCTATGCTGTTACTGGGTTTAGATTTTGTATATGCATTGCTTACTTTAACTGGGCATGTACATTATGTACTGTATATATTACTTTTACATATAGTCCATGCACAAATTCAAAATATGCAAGTATTTTTATTGTTTTATTTATTCCAATCTGAACTCCTATTATTTCCTTGTTACTAATGTGCCTTTCTCCCAGTCCTATTAGTTTGGTCAGGTTCATAGACCTGGCCGGTCAAGATTACCGTTATGTGTTCTTCTCAGAGTCTCTACATAGGTTATTGTCTGAGCCAAGTGTTACATAATATTGCCAATTTGGCTAGCCATTCGTTAGTTGCACGTTTAATTATTTTTAATATGAGTCTAGCGCAGGTGCTTATCTGTAAAGGGGTATAGAAATATAAAACGCAGAATCGTTTCTTGATTTGGTTCAATGATCGAAAGCTATAGACATCCAGTATTAATGTTGAATATAGGTGACGATGTATCTTGTAAGACACTCTTCCATCTCAGATGTTTAGGTATTGTCTAAATGAAATGAGTCTCAACATGGCTTTTGTAGCATGTCAAATAATCAGCAGTGGCATAAGAGTAGCTTGCTAAAGACTGATAATCATTCAAAGACATAAAAATAACAGAAACACATTACACATGTGCGTATACATTCACAAATGTGGGAATGCACACTCTCACACATACCATTTTTTTTCATGTTCTTGTCCAAAAGGCCGACTAACGTCTACCTTGTAAATTGGTTAATAATGTTAATCTATAACACTTTGGCCCGGGCTATTGTCAGCAAGCTATCCCTAAACACTACAGTAAAAGTGGCATGCCAGCCATACAGGAAAGTTGAAGGGCTCTACTCCTCCCAAGTGACTTAGTTGATCCATTTAACCATTTAGTTTTAAGAGGATACTGAGTCTTAAGCCCAAAAGCTCTCTGCACAGTGACTTTAGAGACCTGCGGGAGAAAAGGGCCAGCCCTGACCTGGTTGCAATGACTGATTTTAAACTTACACTTGACAACTGATTGACACAGTGAAACTGCTTCTATAACTTAAAATGAATTTAAGGAGGGCTTTTACATTCCATTATATTTGTTCATAAATACATTAGCGTTAACTGACCATCAGTATTGAGGATCTAGGCTGGTTGAATGACCAAAAAAGGATAACACTTTTTTGAGTAATATGGAACAATTGAAAAGACAACAGGTTCAGGCATGTTTGGTTAAATAGATGGTTGAATAGATACATGCTATGAAGATTAAATAAAAAACTTAAATGCTTAGATGTCTCACTTACTTCTGTTACTTTCCACCCAAAGGTCAGTGGCTGACTCACTTAGACTGTTGAGCCAGAGGCTATCCACAGAACAGAGGAGGGCCCTGTCAATATTCCTGGTGCTTCGTAGTCCCTATACCCTCTGACCTAAGGTTCTGGCTCCTCCTATTGGCTAGGGTCTGTGACAGGCATTGTGCTGACTGTATGTCTGTGTGGACCATAGCTCTGGTATGGACTGCACGGTCAGCAGTCTGCCTACACACACACACACACACACACACACACACACACACACACACATAAACACACACACACACACACACACACACACACACACACACACATGAGAGTCCACACGCACACACATGCACACACACATACAGCAGTATACATCCACACATAAGCAAACATTCAAGCTCCAAGAAATACAATTGCACACACAGACACACACACATTTACTGGTTATTCTCTAATCATCATACTATAATTTACTTGTTTACATCCTTAGGATCGTTAGTGCTGTTGACATGGGCTTGTGCGGTCAAAGCATTATTTATTCAAAGGGGCAGCTGACGACCACATGTCACTGTAGTGTTCGGTCACATTGTCCAGGGACCTAGCTTGTCAGTCCTTAATCCGTTGGTCTCAAAAGATCTGACAGAGGGACAATAGAGAGCAAAGCTGCGACGACCCCTATGACACACCTATGACAAGAACACAATGCCTAAGGGCGCCCCCCAGCTCAGAAACGTCACACCTGACTGCATTATAGGGATAATGGAACAAAATGGTTCCTTGGACGTGAATAGCAATCTTGGTCCTTAATTATTCGTCTTTCTCCCTATTTAGGGTGTCATTGATATACACTATAGATAATTAATAAGTTTTAGTATTCCCGAGATGGACATCTTTTGTATGGTTGAATTCCCTATGGTTATATAATTACTAAGGAATTTTGTTGAAAACATTTACTTTGTCATGTATGCCTACATTTACTGTAAAAATATGATGTGGAGATGGAAATTGTTTGCAGTTATTCTCTTCAAACTGCTAGAATTAGCACAATATACATATACATATACATATACATAGTGAAGTACAGCTAGATTAGATTGAATTAAAGATAACTGGATTATAATCTAATGTTTTGTAATCCATAATGTGACGGTCAGGGTTCGATCAGGTTTTTAAGGCCTATGCTCTTGACACTTCTCTGTGCAAACACAGGCATATCCGCACTCACTCCAAGGGAGATAATGGAAATGAATGAAGTAACGACACCGTCAGCGGAGAAAATGTTCAAAACGACAACCGGCTAATTGCATGTCATTAGGCATCACACGCTCAGCAGTTTGAAAAATATAAACCCCAGTTCCCCCACTGTAATTGGCCAGTTTGTGCTACGTAATCAAAAATAATCCAGTCAAGCCTGTGGCTGCCCCAGATAAGAGCTCATTATTATTGAATGATTACTTCTGCAATGACTTCAAATTTGGTTAATTTACACCTCCTTCCACATGTAAACACTCACACATTGAATTGTTTTGTTTCATCAGGTCAATGATGCTGAAGAACATCTTCATATATTTATCAGTAGCTACCGTTCGTGATTTGAGAATTTTTTTGACCATTGTGAATTTGTTTTATGTAAATTTGGCAGTATACCTTGCCTGGAAAAAATTATTACCGTTTTTGTAGTACCAAAGAGTCCACAAAAAAAACATGCATAGAATTATGTTTCCAGCATGCATAAAACACTTACAGTAAACATTTATAAAATTCAAACAGTTTCCTCAAATGCTTGGCAGCTGAGTCGCCCTATTTTTTCACTGATAAAATACAGTGATAAATCAAGTGCAATGCATTTTGAATTGTTTTCTGATACAGGCTTTGGTTGGAAGGTGCATGCCCCTAAAGCAAATGTCAAAAACTTGCTCCCAGGTATCTCTGACATTCACTCCCACAATGCAATGACCTTTTATAACTATGCGTTATCTTATATGCAAATAGTAGTCCACCCTCTGGATTCTCCCACTCTCTTTTCTGCTTCCCCCGCTGTGTAAGGAGGGGCTATTGGATTCTGGGTAATTACCCCGGGTCCTTAAATCACAGGTAATTATATCTTGCAACACTTGCCACTGAGAGCCAGCAAGGAGGGTTGTCAAGGTAACAAAGGAGGCTTTTAGGCGAGGTAGCTCCTTTCATCAAAGGATGGCATAGAGTCCCCCCCACCCCCCACCATAAATGCAGAGCGAATTGTTGGAATTTTTATAGTAGCATCCTAGCAGTAAAGTATCCTGAAAATGCCCCTGAAGGTAGAACATCTGCTTAGAATGTGAATTATTTTTTTTACTTTCTATATCTGGGATGAATACCAGAGGTTTGGAAAACGTGGTTGAACGGGGGAATTGGCAGTTGTGTGAACCTGCTATACCCTTTTATTGTCATTATGTGAAATAATGCATAAGGAACATAAGGTTCTGTGCAGTATCCCTAAAGCAAACTGACTGCATTTTTTCACAAGGTATCACTGGGCTGTCTTTTTTACACTCTGGCAGTTCTAGAATTGAAAGTCTTGAGGAGCTCATGTGCACAAATAAATACATAAGGTAGTCTTGCTGATACATGATAATTATATTGATACTGGGCATTTGCATCCTCCCCATCTGTCACTTCTGGTGGCAATTGGTTCCTCAAAAGAGGCCCTGAGTATGTTTGTCAATATAACTTTATGCATAATGCAAACACGTACCTTTGACCCACTGTTTCCAGTTCTTTAAGGAGCTATGATTACAGCTATCACAAACTTTCCAGAAGCCCTTCATGGCTAGTGTTTGTGTTTCCACTCTGTGTTTATGTACATATACGCGTACCTTTCCGTTTTAGACTCTGGCGTTGTCGGTGAATATTTCCATTTGAATACATGCACATCACACACTGACACAGCAACCCATAGACAGCCAGTGGACACTACAGTGATGTTTATTGTGAGTAATATTGACAGTTTAAATTGTAGACTTGTTGAGCAATCTACTGTAAGTTGCAGTCGTAAGACATGGTTTTATAGTCACGTGTCAACATATCAGTGAAATACGAACTGCACACTACAAACTGCTACATGTTTTCAGGTGTCTAACTCATTTCATGCCTATCCTAGTTTTTATCTCCATTCAAGGATTTTTTTAAAAGTAGTTTGTCGGATTATGGACCGTATACACAGCACACTGTAGCTTGTTTACACAAGTTGATTAAAGGTTAATGCTCCAAGGTGACCCACCATTTGTCCCTTTTTCCACACTCACTTCATTTTTCCTGGGAACAATGCCACATGTGACTTGCACAGGTACACTCCTCTGGAAAAGTGTGACCTCCTCTGGAAAATGAAGTGGACAAAGCTTAGTAGCACTTGGCTTCTTGTACCAAAGAATCCGTCTGTACCCCTGCCAAGCAGACCGAGGCTATTCTCACTACGTTGAAACTCCTAGAGATGAGGAGTCAGGCCACATAATGTCTTGATTGTGGCACCACTTTTGTACTGCTGTGTTGTTTGTTGCCATGTTTAGGATATAGCCCTATCTTGTGAAGCGTCTTTGGGTGTCGGAAATGCCCTACATAAATTAAATGAATTATTATTATTATATACTGGAAAATGCAGCAGTGAAGGAATTAGCAATGATACATACAGGATGGAACAGTGATGTAAATGGTGTCCCAGTAATTTATTTATGAATAACATGAGGAATCTTTAACGCGGGCTGTGCCTTACTACTGTTATGAAGATATCAAGCATACATTAAAATCCAATTTACTGTAAGTTTTTTTTATAAAAGTATTTGACCAAATTTATCTGCACATTTGGCTAATAACTTAAACACTAAATAGTCACATTTGTTTTCTGGACCCTGCCTTGTTGAGCATGTGTCGTATTTTGCTTTGATAAAATTGGTTAACCAGCTGTGGTGTTCTATTTGTCTCACGCACATACCCACACACACACAAACACACACACGCACACGCACGCATACACACACACACACACACACACACACACACACACACACACACACACACACACCTTGGTAAATTTGCAAGTGACAAACCAGCACCAGCTACCACATGTGCCGACATTCCAGGATGTATATGAGCCTGCTGACTTTTGCTTTCATACAGTTTAATAAAGTTATCTGACTAGAGCATCATGTTTTATTTTGCCTCAGGTAATGCATAGGCTGTCATCAGACATGAGTGAATGGCTTTGTGTGAGTACATGTGAGTGTGTGTCTTTTTGTGTGTGTCAAGTGACAGCTGTGTTCATGTAATTAGACATCATTTGCTTTACTTAGATAATCTTTAAATATAATTTACTTTATTATCAACAAAGACAGACTGGGTAAAACTGTCTTTTTATTAAATTAGATTTCATGCCGTATCTTTCTCTATAGTCACATTCTCAATTTGGATGTGCCACTCCCTATAGATTTTTTCTAATTAAAGTCATTCTCTGGTTGAATAGTAATCTAATGTTCCATTTGCTAAGCCCCCTTAAGCATAATTAGCCCGCCAAATATTATTCATATGGTGCGTTCTGTTTGAATGCACCTTTGTTTCTCACTTCAATTCAATTAATGTTCAGTGAAATTAGTCATTAAATAATGAATTCACCTGCTTTCCATTGGCCCAAAGCAGTTCATCTCATAAACTTGCATTTGAATATTTACTCCAACAATCTTTAGAATTGTTATAAAAAGAACACAAATTTTTTGAGAGCGATTGTTTTCAACACAAGCTGAGATCTTTGTAAAAAAAAGGTTTACATTTCCAGCAACCCCAACAGACAGTCATTGTATTTGCAGAGCCTCAAACATGAACTCTGACTCAGCTGCCCATTCTGGGGGAGACGTATGTATGAAAATATTTCTCATATCATTGGGACATCACACACTGCGTCTGAGAGCCTTCTATCACTTTTGTACTCACTAGGGCTGTGTATTGGCAAAAATCTGGCGATACGATATGTATCATGATACAGGGTTATGATTCCATAAATTGCGATGTACTGTGAAACTGTAAGCAAGGCGATATATTGCGAGTTTCTTTTTACTGTTATAGGATAAAGAACAGTTATTTGGAAGAAAAAAAAACAGTGAGATCTGCATTGGTGTTTTCCGGTAACATCCAACATAATTTTCTACAATCCGAGCAAAGGAATTAACATTTGCCTATAACAGTACATTTTTTTTAAAACATTTAAAAATAAATCGATACTTGTTTTTTCTAAATCGATACAGTATCACAACACCCCTGTAAGTGAATATGTCCGTCTGTCTGTCTGTCTGTCTGTCTGTCTGTCTGTTCTTACCCCTGTACAGTTGTACACAAATCAACTATTCCAGCCGGAGTGTGAACAACTGCGGCAGGACAAAGCAACACCACCCCCTTTCCACAGTCGCTCTGGCACTGACAACAGGGTGACGCAAAGTTCACTGTGTGAGGTGTGAAAATCTGGAGAGTGCTTAAGCGATATTTGCCAGTGACTGAAGAGATGAAATGTGCATGCGTGTGTATGTATACTTCTCACCGGCACATGTCCTGTCTCACTCGGTGCTCCCTCTCAGCATGTGCTAGAGACATCTGAGTCACTCAGTGTGAGTTGATCACTGGTTCACGTGCTCAGCATTACTGGACACTTTGCTTGAGACACTGTACATTTCACCAGAGAAGAGCCGCGGTGGACGGATCATCAATGCTAAGGTGTGCACTCCAGATGTGGCCAGGCTTCTTCAGTGGCCCTGAGGCCCGAGCGTGGAGAAATGACCAGCAGGTACGGTAGAGCGGCCACACTCATTACCAAGGTGTGAAACCCCACTTTCTTGTCTTTGCTCCTTGGAGGCACACAATCGACAGAGGGAGGTCATGATGTACTAGGACACCATGACCTAGGCAAAGAGGGACGGAGATAAACTCACACACACACACACACACACACACACACACACACACACACACACACACATTCATTCACAATAATATGCAGATTGTTCTTGCACACCAGTTCATCCCAGGAATCATCAGGTGTTGACAGGTGCGTACAAGCAGCCCTGTTGAGTGTCAATATGGTACAGCAGTCAGTGATGTGGTGTGGCAATAAACAAAGAGGGCTGGTGTGCATCCTACCTTAGTCACAAATACTAACACACACACACACACACACACACACACGCACACATACTCATACACACATCCACGCAAACACACACGCACCTGCTTTGTCTAGGGCATGGAAAATATCAGGATTGGAATATGTATCTGATTCTTTTACTCTAGTCCAGCTAAGGTACCATGTAATCCTCAAACAGTGACTCATCAAGTAATCCGTTTTAATCAAACAGGCCAGCCCTTCTGCCTTTGTCATGTTGACCTACTGCAAACACAGATATAAGGGACCTGAAGGTGGATAAGAGTTGGTCCAAGGAGTGTCTTGATGTCACAGAAGATGTCATTAGTAAGTGACACTGTCGTGAGCAAATAATATGAAGCGGATGGCTAATAGTTCAACTAATACTGCCACCACACCAATACCAATATCTAACGTTGCGAATGATATACTTGCTAAATGCTAACACTTTTTGCACTTCTTTCTGAATGCTAAGACTAATAGGATTTATCTATGAATGTTAACAGGGTTTTGCTAAATGATAACACTGCTAGTACATCTTTCACAAGGCCAATGGAGACCTATGTTAAAAATGCACATGGGACACTTAGATATCTGGTACTTGCTTTCAGTTTTCAGGTGCATGGGATTGTTTGATGGGTGAAGTTAGTTACTACCCACAGTGCAGACCTTTTCCATTTTTGCATTTCATCCAGTTTCTCGAATTTCCATTACGTTTTGACCAAGGGTTGAACCACAAACCACTCTAGACAACAGAGACACTGAAACTATAGCATGTTCTCTGTCACTACACTGCATTAGGTTCCATTATTCATAGGCTCCTCAGCCGTGTTCAACCGGCACAAGCCGCTCAACTTACACAACATGTATTCACGGCAGCTTGGATGAGCTCTGTGCTATAGTACTAGAGGGACGGTTGCTGCTTTACTACTGTGGGTCTAATTTAACCTGATGCCAGCTTGAGCACATGAGAAAATGAAAATGACAGGTAAAACAGCTTGAGGCAATGTGAGACAATGTAATACAGTTGGAGAGCTGCAGAGATTATTTTAGTACACTTTGTGTTGCATTTTAACATAGGCTTAGCATATTTCAAAAACAAAAATAAGCGTATCAATAATTGAAACCATATAATTATCAACAGCACACACAGCTTTCAAGTGAAAGTGGCATGTACCAGGCTGTCTGACTTCCCTGCTTGTGCTTGATCCTGGTCATGAGAATCCTACTGAAACTCTGTTGTGACATTAATACAGTATTTGACCCAGGTGTATGGTGAACCAATATTTAGCCAAACCATTCCTGCCCCAGGCAGCACGCTCCCTCTTAAGTATGTGCTGAGTAAGGGGAAACGTGTCACTTGTGAAGATACAAAGCCCCCATGCATGCCCGTTTCAGTAAATCTAACATACCCTCCAGCAGAGTTATGCATACAGACACAAACATACAAAATGGCACATGCCTTTTCACTCCCACAAACCAACACATTCCAGAATTACACTCAGAAGTTCCCTCCCCTGTGTTGTAGATAAAACCGTGGGACATTTCTTCTCATCGCAAGCCAAATCTATTGCGTTGTTCTGCCGACTCTAGCTCTGGGGCCTAACCTGGCACCTGTTAATCACGGATACCTGCTCTGTGGTTTTGCTCTCCAGGAGTGAGAAACAAGGCCAATGTGTGTTCCCTTAATAAGGTAACTGGTTGGGGCATGCCATGATGTGTGTGAGTGTGTGTGTGTGTGTGTGTGTGCACAAGTGCGTGTGAGGGTATGTGTGTGTATATAGTGATTGAAATTAAAGTTAGCGAACCAAATTTCCCACGCAAGTTTGTTCAAATAAAGGTAGGAGGTAGGCTGTTGGAACCACGATCTCTTCAAAAATACTACTGTGTTCTTCCAAAAATCCCAGAGCCATCCAGTCCAACTGTACGTCTACCCAGAGTGAGAAAGATCGTCCATTTCCTTTGGAACGGGGACAGGGGCTGTGTGCTCTGCACAGGCCAATCATTGAACTCTTAGAATAGATACAAGCTGAAGAGGTGGTAGACTGCTGAGAATTTTGTTCTCATCCACCGTTGGCAGAGAGGTTTGAGGAAAGGGTACAGTAGCACAGCATGGCATTTGTAAAACGTTAGGCCTCTGTCTGCAAGTGTATATCTCCTCTGTATCTGTCTTTCTCTTCCCTAATGTCTCCTTCTGCTCCTCTTCAGTGGACTGCTATTGAAATGGTACTGATATTCGACATTCCGTAAACTGGACGCTCCCTTCCTCTTCATACCCCTCCCCCCGCTGCAGTTAATGTCCTGGTCAAGCTCTACATGTCCATGATCTACATGCTTATGCCGTAGTTCTTGCTTATCTTTCACTGTGAACGGTGACACACACACACACACTCACACGCACACGCACACGCACGCACGGACACACACACTCAACAGCACACTACTGTATGCCTGGTATATTCCATTTTATTTTTACAGAAGTGTTACATCCTACTTTGCATCCTCTTGATAGGCATTTGTTAAGTGTGTATGTTTGGGCATATGTTTGTGTGTGTGTGTGTGTGTGTTGAGAAAAAGAGAGTGAAATATTCCAGAAGCCACAGCGTTACGTTCCAACGTGTTTGACATTTACATGTGTGGCTAAATACTGTGCTAAACTAAATATTACCACCACCAAGATAAATAGTACATACAACTCCCTCTCAACTCCTCTGTGTGTGTGTGTGCATGTGTACTTGCCTGAACGTGTGGCTCATAAGTGTCTGTGTCTTTGGGTGGGTGTGCGTTTGGAAGGGAGGAGACGATAATGCCAGGCAGGCCAAGTATGGTAAAGCAGGGCGGAACAGGGAAGTGTCAACATGTAGTAAAGACCACACAGCACATTGTGGCCTTGGAGGGAGAACCTGCCAATGGAAGCAGCCAGAGAGAGTGAGATAGAGAGAGCGATATATATATATATGTATATACCTATATATATATATATATATATATATAT
>JAVQIZ010049679.1:0-11594 GCA_036023535.2 Galaxias brevipinnis
ATGAGAATACATGGATATCACATTACATCCATACAATAACTACAAATATGTAAAATCCTCTTAAATTTCATTCACTTTCAGCCACAAGCTGCGTCCTTGGTGATATGGTGGTGTATTGATGCAAAGATTCACCTGTCTTCCGGTTTCCAAAATAAGGGGTGATGGAGGACCAAAGTGTCAACGAGGAGCCATCAACCCTGATCTCAGCTGTAAGTTCCACATCACTGATACAAAAAACAGTTTAATTCAAGTTTAGATTTTATTGGATTTGTTTTAAAGTGACAGCTCCACGCTTTTTCTTGGTATCCCAAGAAATGACAAACGTAAAAAGTCTAGGTTCAAATACTATTGTCTTTCCTAAATATAGGTTGTGTGTTCTTCCCACACATTTACACTCAGTGTTGCAGTTTTACCTGTTGGAGAGCAGATATGGGGGACAGCGCAGGGAGCTGGAGTCAAAGAGCAATCCTGTGTTAGTAGTTATGCAAGCAGCTCCCTAAAACAACATAGAACAAAGCAGACTGAACATCGAAAATAGAACAATGAGCTCCAACCACGCATAGCCATTTTGGACAACATACATTATTCCATTTTCGTCATTTAGCAGATGCTTTTATCCAAAGCGACTTACCGTAAGATCACAGGGACAGTCCCCTGGAGCAACTTAGGGTTAAGTGCCTTGCTCAAGGGCACACTAGTGTTGTGTGTGTAGTTGTGTAGTGTAGTGTTCTGACCTTTTGGTCCCCAGGCAGCAGTCCTACCCACTAGGCCACCACTATCCACATCTATACATTTTTAAGATGACAAAGTATTTAAGGTAAGCTCATTAAACTTTGTCCACAGCACTGTTTGGAGTGTATGCACCATGAATCAGTGTCCAGTTCCCTGATCAAACACGTTCTTTCCCATGCTGGAGGTGTAAAGGCAGTTATTAAGCATGTAAGCCTCTTGCACTTACCAACTGACTTGGCTCCTCATCTGGGCTCTTTTGATCACTCTGGTAACATCTCACCGTGGGTCTTGTCTTTTCTTCTTCATCATTCTTATTGTCACTTAAATTACTTTCAGTCTGGGGAGGAGATAAATTAGAATTGAGGCTGAGAAAAATTCACATCCCGTTTTGAAACTCCAAGCCACTTCTCTTGCTATGTAGTCTCAAATACAAACGAGAGTCTACCAAACCTTGGTTTCAGTGGTTCTGGGCTTTTCTCGATTAATTTCTTCCTCTTTGCCCATATAGGTGAGATTAGTACTAATCAGCCCATTGAAATAGCACACACAGCATGCAGCTAATTTATATCAAAATTACGGGTGGGTAATCACGGTTTAATGTTTGGGTTGATAATTTATCAGCGAGTATTAGTTACACACTATATGCATCCGGATGGTACATTGAACGGTATATGTAACAATGCTGTAGCTGTATAGTTATGTTTGCCACATTGTAATCCCTAGTATGTCAGGAGAATAGTTTTATTAGATTGGGGATTCCATAATAAATGTAGTCCCAACTTGATTTGATGGCTGACAGATTGCATTTTACTTTTCTAATCTACACTTAAGGCGCGTGCCGCAATGGAACAGCATCGAGGACCAAGGAATACAACGTAATTTTACATATTCTATCTTCATTTAAAATTTTGACAGCTTGCAGATGTTAAACAGTAACTATGGATTGATTCTTTATTGTATTTTTTTAACACACAATTGGTAAAAATATAGTTTTACGGAATTAAGTAATTGTTTCGACATTGTAGCTCACAGTTTAACCTGATAGGTAGTAGTTCAAGGTAGCTAACTCAGTTGTAGTAGCGAGAAGTTAACTTTGTCGACATGACTGTCGATTATTATGGTCGATGGACTGTGTCAGTGGCACTATCGCGGACGGTACCGCATAGCGTCTTTTACGGAGGTCTCCTAAAAACAATGTCCCATTTATTGACAATCCTTGTCTTATTACCCAGTTGACACACTGGCAGTATATTGTATAACGCCAACGTTCGAAATATAGCTAAGTGGTGGTTAGCTAGCTAACTAGATAATGAGCTAATATTAGCTATGGTACAGCTAGCTAGCTAACGTTAGTTAAACACACGATACGAACATACCCTACTAGCTGAATCAACCATCACGTTAAGTCTAACCTGCCTTCTTCAACAGTATGATTACCTTAAAATATTTTGTCCAATATAATCCAAAATCTCAGATAATTCTAGTTGTCTTGGGTTCAAACACGCATGATAAGAGGTAAAAACGCATAAAATAAATGTTTTTCTTCCTTTAGGCAGCACAATACGAGGCCCACCCCATCCATCGCCGCCATTTACTTTCTTGACGTCATTGGTCGGTAAGAATTGATGGGAAATGTTTTGGGGGAGGGGGTTGTTCCAGGCCGTCTACATAGACATCTATATATCTGACTATATGTACTGTATCTACCTGTATGTTTATGCTCTACGTGTATATGTATACGTCATACGAAATAGACTGTCTCACGAGATGTGCTGTCGGACGGCAAATAGCTGATGGCCTTCTCATTGAAGCCTTTAACAAGGATAATGACTACAAGTTCCACTCCACCCCACCCCCCACGTGTAAATTTGTAACAATAAACTTTGCATCTCTAACATTACAACATCGCAAACATTAAGCAAACACACCATCTAACTGATTCAATAGTCTATTTACCTATTCAGCTCTACATCTCCGCCAAACCCACCACGCCTTCCCGTAGACAGCCCTCATCCACTGCCTCCAGGACATTAAGAGCTGGATGAGGAAGAATTTCCTGAAGCTCAGCGGGAACAAAGCCGAAATAGTGCACATTGGCTCCAAGTCCACACCATCCAATCCCCACAACTGCAATATCACTATCCATGGCTCTGTCTTCTCAAGTGAAGAGCCTTGGGGTCACAATCGACAATATCCTCCTCTTTGAACCTCGAAATATCATCTCCCGGTCTACATTCTTTCACATCTGTAACATCCTCAGACTGTCCATCCCTCTCCCAGTCCAGTACTGAAGTTCTGATGCATACGCAGGCTCCAACTTATCCATAACTCAGCTGCCCGTATCATCATCTCCATAAAGTCCAGTGAACACATCACGACCAGTCGCATCACGCTACACTGGGTCCCTGTCCAATCCGGATGGATTTCAAGACCCTTATCCTCACCTACAAAACTCTTCATAACCTGGCCCCTTCTTACCTATCTAACCCCCTCCAAGAGTATGTTTTAAAGCCCTTTACCCCTGCCCTCTTGTGATGTTTCTTGATGTCCCCTGTCTCAATTCCCTTGTGTCTGTCCTATGTTTATTGCATTTTAAATTGTATTTTGTACTGTTTTAACTGTACATTCTATGCCATGTACGGTGATCTTGGGTGTCAAGAAAGGCCTCTATAAATGTATTATTATTATTATTATTACTACCTAAGCAACGTAGTTCAACATTTTGGAAAATAAGATGTGGTCCTACTTAGCCCTAGTCCGACAAGGTTATTGATATCAGTGTTATAATTGTACATCCAAAAATGTGTTTTTTAGGTAAGTAGGTAGGTAAATGTAGCCTTGCTTAGCAACCATGGCTGTAAGCTTGTAGTACCGGCTAGAAGGAGGAGACATCCTTTGGCAATTGCTGGCAAGGTAATGGCTGGGTTTTTATAATGATCTACGTTTTGACATTAGATTAACTACATGTATCTAATGGCTATGAAACTTATACGTATTATTTAAACTGCATGTAATCACCATGACTATTTTGCAATGCTTACATTTGTGTGCTGTTTTTTTCAGCCATATTTCAAAGCTTGGGAAAGATGTTAAGTATGATGAATTGTGGGATGCACTCACCACTCAAGGGTGATTTTTTTTTTGTTGACTCCACCAGAGGAAGGAAAATTTAGGGAATGCGGATTCGTCCTTCCCTTGCTTAAAATTGAATGGACCTGCCCTGGTTGGCAGGAATGGTCGCCATTTTGCATCCTGGGGTACTGGGGATTCCCGCCTCCAATGAGGGTAATTAAACGTGACGAAGCAAGGATTTAGATTTAATTGGGATGCAGCCGAGGGTGACAAAATAAATGTTAAGATCAGCCAACAATAGTTTAAAGAAGAACGAAAAGAATTTCATTTTTTGAATGAAAAATCTTCTATTAGTATTGTTGAGTCCAAGTACACACTTGTATCTGGTTTTCTACATTTCTCCTGAAAATCTCAGTTTGCAGACTAATGTTCAACATTCACTAACTACATTTTTAAATAAACATATTGCATGAGTAACATCCATGTTTTATCCAATATGACACCTATTCAACTTTATTCGTCACAGGGAATTTATGAGGCAAAGTCTAAGCTATACACCAGTTTACATGGGGCAGTGGAAGACCATTTGGGAACAGCCACCGGGATAGACTTCCTATAAAGGATCTCTCTAATCACTCCAGTGTTTCCTGCACCTAGTGGCTGACTAACATATTATTATCTGACTGACAGTGTCAAGGAATGCACGTGTTTACACTATTTTATTTCCTTTGCTAGATTTCACTTTAAACAGCACAATCGACCACACACACACTCCCTCCCCTTCACCGGCCCCAATATGCCAACATGCTTCCAGAAAAACCTCCACACTGGTCTCTGATGTTTAGACTGGTCTGTTGTTCCTTTTCCCGTTTCCATTTGACTAACCGTGAATCACAGTTGTGTGGGTTTGATTGCACACTTTGCATGAGAGGCACCTAGCACCGTCTTTGCTCATGTGCCCTGGTACAAGACAAACAGATTTGCTTTTCCTTTAGGAAGCTGATTTTGTCTCTGTGCATTTTCCTTTGGAGTTGTGGACCCATGTATATTATGTGCCCTCTTGAACAGAACAGACAAAATGGCTCATTTGTGAGTTGAGATGAGATCGCGTGAACGTTTTTTTTTTCTTGTTGCAAGATTGCAAGCTGCTATCTTGAAGCTGGGGTAACCTGGAAGCCACATTGGTGTTCATGACAACGGTGGCAAAGCTGCTGCTGGTTTACTTTGGCCTCTAACTTGATGGCTATGGGCTTCTTTGACACAGTGCTGCGATAATTGACAGTCTGATCTTGAATGTTGCCAAATACAGGATCTTTTACAGGATCCTTACTTGTTTTTCGGTGAACTTGACCAGAGACCTGTACCATAAAGCAGTAAGCGAAGTAACTTCAGGTTTAAGCCTGGGTTTTCAGGACCACAACTGCATTGGCTTGTGTTCTTTTGCTACAGGTACTTTAAAGGTAGGCCCTATTACCTACGACCGCGTCTCTGTTCACTTTTGATGGACCCATGCTAGCCGGTACTACCAGTTCATAGCCACTTTTTCTAAAATAGGCTATACATTTACCTACCTAATTACCCAAATCACTCACCATTGGACGAACAATCAGAACATTGATATCCATCATCTTGTCTGACTAGAGGTAAGTAGGGACATCCCTAAATTTAACTATCCCTTTAAAGATGCACAAATCTATACACACATTCCTAAGGAGCCACTTGCATGTCATAGTGGACAAAAATGCACATGGTAATCCATACCCTCAATTTAGTATTCTGTTTCTCCAGATTAGTAATCCCTAGCCTCAATTTAGTAACCCGTTTCCTCAATATAACAATCCGTTCCCTCAATTTAGGATTCTGTACCCTTGATTTATTGATCATTAAAGGTTTTTCTTCGTTATTATGTTGTCATAGTTTTGCTTGGAGAAATTAACGCTGCGTCTCAAATCGCATACTACTACTTTTAACTTTTAGCAGGTACTTCCGCTGCCCAGCTGCAAAGTACTGTTGCATGCATTTTTTGCATACTGCTTTAGACGTAGTATGTATGCGAACCTACAAAGTCTTTTTCTGGCTTACTTTATAGTAGGGTGTGTGGGTACTGAGAAGCAGCAGTAGTAAGTGACAGTAAAGATATAGACATACATTTTTGCGTCTTCCGTGACTGATAGGCGGAGCGAATGCTATCAGACTGATTGGGCTGATTCCTAAGTAACTTCTTGTCTAAATGACAGTGAATGCTCTGAATCCCGCGGTGAACATTAGAATTTGTTGTAAGGATTGGTTGACCTCTAAACGGATTTTCTGAAGCTGGAGGAAACGTTGTTTGAGAGGGTGATTTGCACGTAATGAAGGAGACTGCAAAAGAAAACGAAGTTGGAGTAGGGAGAACAGGAACCAAAAAATCGGAAAAGGATCAGGTTCGTCTAAAAAATAAAAGATTCATTTTGGAATCTGTCATGCTATAATGGATTTTGATTTAGTGTATTTTCATTTTGGATATTGGGATAGTCGCTGTGCGATATCTTCAATTACTTTTCTCCAATATCTCAAATTAAGCAGTGGGAAAAGAGTAATATATATATTTGAGTTGTCGAAGTTGAAATAATCTATTGCATGCCATAGATATGGCATCAGTGTCACATTATTTATATTCCTAAATGTTATCCCTATTTTTGCGCTGTGTTCTGAATCGCATACTATGCTTGCGTAACATAATTGTGCCGGAAACTTAGTTAATATTTGGAATGCTAAGGATGCATAGTAGACGAATATAGCGATAGTCTTTTAGTAATACAAAAAGCAGCCGTATTCTCCGCAGCCAAGTGGTCATAGAAACTAGTTAGTTAACTTTAACGTTTTTTTTAATGGGCTTGTTCAGACTTGACCTGACTTGGCATAGTATGACCACACCCCACAACATAATGTTGGGGGTTAGGATTGTGTTTTGACTACGAGTTGCTGTTAGGACTATTATACATAGTTTTTATAATATGTTTAGTTGCAGCCTTCCATTTGTCCCCAATCCACCCACATGTAAGATATATGGTTGCTTCAATTAAGTGTCTTAATGGCCTATTGTGGATAGAAGTCATGGTTTCAGGTGTCTAAAGTTCAAGGTGCGACAACACATAAGGGAAAGATATGTGGGTCGTAAAGGAACCAAGTAGAAACTTGCATGCCATGGACATTATGCTGCCATTTATGTTTGTACCAAATTAAGACACATTTTATTAGATACTATATATTAGGCTAGGTCTTTCAAATTACATTTTTAATCACTCTAGCTTTGCGACTGTCAGAATCGCATGAGGGACCACTGCCTGTGCCGTTTCCTAAACTCAGCTAACCCTCTCTTCTTAAGAGAATAAATACTAGGGCGAACTGCAATGTGATTGATATTGGTCAAGGTGAAGTTTTAAGACAGAAACACCAACACAAAGCTTATTACATTATTATTACACACAAAACATATTAAAGTATGGAAAAAGTACTCAAGATTTAGATCAAATGACTGCATGGATAGAGCAAGGGAGAGTTATTCTCCCGTAGCGCTCTCATCATGTTGCCTCGTTTGCTTCTCGTCTCAATATCCATTTACAACTTCATTGGAAGTAATTGAGTAGATTGCATTAACATTGGTATTCAAGAAAAAAAACGAAAAAAAAACTATGTATTATGTAAACTGAATTTCCACAAACTGACAATGTTTATGCTCTTTTAGCTTTTTGAACTTTATAAGTAGGCCTATATATCTTGTTGTATACATCAATGCATTAAAGGAGATCTATTTAACAATGAAAGAATAAAGAATGTGTTATTCAAAACCAACTCTTCCGTTGTTACTTGCCAGGCAGGTTTTACCAGTTGCAACGCTACTGCGCATGTAAGTTTGACACATCCTCTAATTGTACAAAACCACCATTTATAATTTAGTATAAAGCGTGAGATTCGATCTCTGCTATTGTATTCACGTAAACATTACTCCTTTCATTCCGATCGTTCCGCACACCTTTCTCTCTCTCTGCATCACGTCTTTCTCAACGTATAACAGAAGCCAGGCTAGATTCTGAAGAGCGTGGTCCCCTAAATGAACCACACCTCCTCATTTTGTTTATATTTATAATCCAAAAGTCACTCATCTAGGTGGTGGTCTAGCTTTCCTTCATGGTAAAAAAGAAAAAGAAAAGAAGTGTAGCCCTGTATCCTTGGGGATTTTTCTCTTCATATTGTTGTATTCAACTAGAAACAACCTTCTCTGTCTGTATACTGATACAATGCCCTCCTAAACCTGACAGTGAATTTATGACATTGTTTTTGACAGGGTTATCATTATTTGAGATTTTTATATGAATCTGATGTCCAGCCAATGCTTTATGCATGGACATTTAGAATTTAATCAAATATTTTCAGCTTAAGTGATCGGTTAGTGGAGCTACACGCAAAACATGGTCAAACTCTAGACTTATAGTCATTTGTATGACTTTTAATGGAATAGAAACAAAAGATTAACAATAATTTCAATCATAACAGGATAAAAAGCTAACTTCATGAGTCTCTGTGCCTCCTATCCCTTTTCTAAGCCCCTCTCTTCAAATGGTTTTAACACATGACTGCACCCCAATGACTTCTACACAAAGTCACATGATCTCTGTACTGCACACACTACACGACTTTCAAAGTCACATGATCTCTGAACTGCACATACCACTCGGCTGTCTGTCTTGTAATCGGGTATCTTGAAGTCACCTTTCACACTTCAGGATTTGGACTCTCCGACTCAAGCAGATACATAACTTGCTAGATATCCAGTTTGGCATTGCTTTGGCGACACCTCTGTGACTGTCTCAGAGTGCTCCTTTTAACCAAGAGTGTGCACGCGAGGTGATTGACATGCTGGTTACCATGTCTCCTTTCAACAACTTTCCTGATTGTTTAGTGTTTGCCAGGCTTACAAAGACTTTTGAGGCTGAATACAGGGCCTCGGGCGGTCCTTCAGGGTGCCTCTTCTCTCAGAGTGTTTGATTTACTGATATCTGCCAGGTGGTAGGTACTACATGTAAAAATCTCAAATTAGTGGTGAAATAAAAACGCTTAATTTGAAAACTGCAGCCAATTTTGCCAATATAGACATATTTTTTTATTTTATTGCTGACTCTCTTTCAAATAAACATACAGAGGAGTTAGTAATTTCTTTAATGATGTTTTTCTGGCTTCTCTAGAACAGACACAGAAAACAAAAAAATCCACAGGCCAAGCATTACCTTAGCTGAAGACCATGTGTGTCACATTAAAGAAAATGCAGAAGAGTAGAAAGAAAATGGATGGCTCGCAAACTAGATGATTTTTTACATTCATATGAAGGACTGAATTATGAAGTACAATATCAATTATAGCTGCGAGCTGCTGTGAACCATAGGAACAGCACAGGTGAAGAACAATGGGGAATAAGAAGCTAACGGTATTGGGATAAGAACTTTTTTTTTGACATTGTTTAATTAGTACTACAATAAAACAGTTTAGTCTCTTTGTTATAGTATAAATATAAATCATGTACATCTGTAATTATTGGTCACACATGTGCAGACAGGAGCGACACATGGGGTCCAATAGCTTAAGTAACTAATCCCACTGTAAAATCCAACACACTGATGGTCAAATATATACATGCCTAATGGTGTGCCTTCTCTCGAAACCTTTTCAAGCTTTTCTTTGTTAACCTCCTCCCCTTCTTCTTGTTCTTGTTTTCCTCTTCATCTTTGTCATCTTTGTCTTCAAAATAATGACTGTAAATTTGCCCAAACATTGTCTCTGTAACAAATAGCTCAATCAATACAGGGGTAGGACCATATTATTATTCTAGAGAGAGAATTGTCTAACCTCTATTCAAAAAGCCAAGTCTAGCATGGACTAATTTCCAAACTTCAATTCATATCAAATGTTAAAAAAGTTATAGTAGTTTATAATCAGCTGATAGATTTCATGGGCAGAAATTCTGTATTTGAAAAATTCCAATCGGGCTTCTGTCCATTTCCAAGAACAGAGACTACTTCACGCTGTCACAAACAGCAAGTCACAAACAGCAAGTCACAAACAGCAAGTTTTTTTGGCATCAATGCAGCAAACCCCATCAAGGCTCGGTGCTTGGACTTCTCCTATTCATTTTCTGCTCTCCCTTTGGTCAGATCATCTACCAACCCACGCTCTCAGCTTCCCCTGCTATGTTGAGGACACCCAACTATACCTCAGCACCAAACCTTCCTCCCAACTCCCTCCCCACTCCCTTGTCAACCACCTCCTTAATATAAAAATCTGAATGTCAAACCTTCTCAAACTCAACAGCTATAAAACAGAGCTCATGGTTGTGGCCTCCAAGGCACTGCTCCGGAGGTTTGGGGACATTCTCCTCGCCGTTGATGGCTGCACCATCTGCCCCTCCGCAGAAGTGCGCAGCCTGGGTGGCATTCCCGGTTCCACCCTGTCCTTTGAACCTCACATCAAATCCTTCACCAAACTGGTCTTCTACCACCTATAAAACATCTCCAGACTCAGGCCATCACTCACCGGCTCAGTGGCAGAGTCCCTCACCCCCGCGTTTGTCACCTCCTGTCTGGACTACAGTAACAGAGTCCCATTTGGGGTGCTGAGCAAAGCCCTGGATAGACCCCAGTATGTTTATAACTCACCCCCACACACATTCACCTACATTGGCTCCCAGTCAAGTCCTTTTGACCAAGATAAATCACATTTGTTTTATATTAAGGATGAAAAGCTTCCACAGAGAAGTTCCATTTGGGATCTTGTTCAAATGACCTTGAAGCTGTCTGTGACAGTACTCTAGGTGCAGAAACACAGGTTCAATGGAGAGAGTTAGACGAGTCAAAAGCAGAAAACAGTGTTTATTCTAAAAACAATAAAGAAAGGGGAGTGACGGTCCTTTCAGGTTTCACTGTTGACTGCTTCCCCGTGCTAAAGACAGCGAGGTTGAAAGGACAGCGAGGTTGAAAGGACCTTAACTGATTACAGGTGGTAGTGCTGGTCAGGACCCCGTGAGATGGTACTGGGCATCAATCACCTCCCAACTCCATACATTCCCACTGGCTTTCGGACTTTATGTCCCTGTAGGCTCATTTCCACCCAAAACCGTCGGAATAGTAACCTAGAAACTGTTACCTAAACCATGCCAACCTGTACCTAATCCTAGATTTGTTTTGAGACATGCCCTCAAGCGTTAGGATTGGCCATGCACCCATGCTCGCGACAGTGTTGATTAACAGGTCGCAAAGCCTTATGCTTTTCATAGCTTACCTTAAGTAGCCAATCCCAGCGCTTGAGAGCATGTCTTCATCCATTGTTGTTATTGTGTGCATGTGGGTCAGTTCATTACTGTGACCAGTTCACACTGAAATCGGATATTGGCCACATAAAATATGTCACCTGCCAAACAAGAATCTGAGGAATAGATCCTAACTGAGCACTAAGGCTTGCAGAGAGAACGTAGTCTAACAGTGCATCAACTAAACACAAACAACATAGTGTCAGCCACATATCACCCAGCAAAATGTACCAGTCATGTTGAAAAGTGATTATTATTATTATTCATAATAATAATAATAATAATAATTCATTTAATTTACTTTTTAGAGCTTTTTCTCAAGACTCAAAAGTGCTTTACACAAATTGGTTGCCAATTAATTACACAGAACGAACAACGAATGGACCGACAGCTATCAAACACAACACTCAGTCTGAGTGATACCACGGCAGCCAATTTGCACCAAACCTGC
>JAVQIZ010049734.1:0-10434 GCA_036023535.2 Galaxias brevipinnis
CACTCGAGACGGCTTTGTTGTTGGCCTTGGCCACCTCCAAGCGCGTCTGTGATTTACAAGCTCTCTCCGTTCATCCTTCGTGTACTCAGTTTGCCCCCAGAGATGCCAAGGTGACCTTAAAGCCAAACTCAGCATTTGTGCTGAAGGTCCTGAGCATGACTTACACATGTAACTCTATTGAGGTGCTCCGGCTCCGTCCCGATATGGATCTGCTCTCCCTGGAGTGTCTATGCCCTGTACACGCACTGCACTGCTACATGGATAGGACAAAGGGATTCCGTTCCACAGCCTTTCATGGGGAAGGCGCTGTCCAAAATCAGACTTGCTAAGTGGTTAGTGCAGGCTATTCAGTTAGCCTATAGCACTATGGGACGCGCATTGCTTATGGCCATACGCGCACATTCCACTCGTGGAATTGCCGCCTCATGAGCATTTTCCAAGGGTGTGTCTTTCTCGGACATCTGTGCTGCAGCAAGCTGGGCTACGCCACCTTTGTATCTTGGTACAAATTGGATGTGACGGCACCCTCTCTGGCGCAGGCGGTGCTTAGTGTGGGCGGTCAGGAGTGAAGGATGGACCTCCGGTCATCAGGGGTTGTTTGATGTTCGCGCCCTATGGGGCGTTGTGGTACACTGTCTCCCATAGAGAGGAGTCGAATGTATCGAGAGTAATAGAACTAGGGGTTATGTATATAACCCTGGTTCTAATAAGGAGAGGAGTGAGAGAGTCTGAGAGGAGTCTGCCCCATGGCTGAATGATGACAAGATTCAAATCTGGAATGAGATGGGTCTGCTACTGTATTTGTGGAGTAGCTGACGCAGGTGCGCATGACCCTTAAAGTCTCACGAGCCTTGTTGATTACAAGGCGCAGTGGTGTAAGTGTTCAGTGAATGTTGCACACTCTAAGAGCGTTTCCCATAGAGAGGAGTCGCACTCCTCTCCTTATTAGAACCTGGGTTATATACATAACCCCTAGTTTTTGCTTCTTTGACTACCGAAGCTGCAGCCCTTCGGGCCGCCCGGTGCCCATCTGCTGCTTCAGGAGACCCCTGGGCCAACCAGGCCCGTACAAAGTAAGTAACGTGTTACCGTAATTTCCCTAATATTCGCATAGGGAACTTCCCACATAAATAGTTATAACGCTGTGAAACTTGATACAGTGCCTCTAGAGGCTTCAATGATTATATGCACAAAGCCATTTTCACATTTGCCTTTAGGGAACATTATAAATGTCACATATTGATTTCTCTTGATGTGAATTGCCTAGTATCACAAAACTGTACATATTGTGACTAATTTCAACTGTACCTCTAATGACTGCACTGAGTTTTGGGGAAACTCCACTTTATGTTTCAGTAATCACATGTCACAATCACATTCTTCATGTCATGGAGACTAGTCTATGGAGCCAACATGCACACTCTTCTACATTCTAAACTAATAAATGCCTAACTAAATGAAAAGGTAAGGATAACTCAACAACATAAGATGATCAATCAGGACTGTGAACAAATACAATTACCACATGAACAAGGTCCGTGTCTAAGCACCTCATTGATGCACGCTGGGTAATCCCATCCAACGGCTCTGACGCTACACTATTCTCTACATGGTAATGTCTAAGTCAATGATTAAAAGAAGATCGTGATTTGACCAATGGTTGGCTTTGTGGGCATGGCTTATCAAAGTAGGTTAATGTCCTGTGAGCTGCTATATGCTAGACACTTGAAAATTGAAACTTTGCATGCGGGTCGGAGGTGGTACTGCTACTCCCAAACCAAAGCTGACCCAAATTGGCCTGATGGTGGCGCTATAACTAGAAATGGGCACGGTTATTCGAATATTCGAAATGATGTGGGTATTCGAATATAGCTGCAGTTATTTATAATTTAGGCTAAATTTAATTTATTTAATATTCATTAGCTGTTTTGATTACATACTGTTTGTAACATGTACACCAATGCCATTGAAATATGTAAAAAGTAGAAAGAAAAGGCACAATTGCAATCTATCAGATACATTTTCCCTGATTTGCAAATCAAGTAGTTTAAACTTGCAAGCACCGCGCCAACTGAAGACACGAGAGCGCTCTATGCTATTGCGCTGGATCACCGACACAAGACATGAGCTTTATAGCGCTGACTCTCCGTTCAGAGAGTCCTGTGTGTATTAGCGAGTGTGTCTCAATATGTTGGGTGAGCGAGTCTGGCGCAAATTTGCTGGCGTGGTATCACTCAGACTGAGTGTTGTGTTTGCTAGCTGTCGGTCTGATCCTTGTTCGTTTTGTGTACTTAATTGGCAACCGACTTTTGTAAAGCGCTTTGAGTCTTGAGAAAAGCGCAAAAAACTAAATACAATTAATTATTATCAATTATTATTATAGCAAAAACCTTTTTTATATCTTACATATATATATATATATAATCTTTTTATTTCGGTTAATTGATTACCCAAAATATTTTTGATAGACTATTAGAATAGTGATATGGCCTAAAATACCCATCCCTAGCTATAACAAGTGTCACAAATTTTCACATTTTGAAAGGCCATATTTCATACACCATATTACCTAGTCACCAAATTTGATTCCTAGATCCACCTGCCAATGAGGAACAAAAAAGCCTCCCCAAGATCTGTCAGGATAAATTTGAATTGTGTGAAAAACACTTAAATTAATATAACTTTTGATCTGTTGGTCCAATCATCACCAACCTTGGTATGTAGTATCAATGGACCATGTTATGTACATGTTGTATAAATCAGACCTACAGGCCAAAGCATGTGACTGCTATAAGCCAATGTAATTTTAAGAAGGCGTGGCTTTTCACAAAATTATTTATAACGATTGGTCTGTCAATCTCTGTCCAAAAATAAAGAGGCTTCTTAAGCTGCCTATTGAGGTCTTCCTGTCACCTCAGCAAAGTAGTTTTCACATCCAAAGTATGGGGGAGCTATAAAGGCCACATATCTATCAGAAAAATCACAGTGGGATTGTAAAAGGTTGTTGAATGACATGTATATGTTAGGCATACACTCGTTGCACTTCTCAATATCTCTCTCTTACTCACTTCCAGTTTGTCTCAGACAACCCCCTGACCAGCTCAATGTTTTCACAAGTTCAAGACCTTGCAGACAGCTAGGACCCATCAGAGGCTGCCAGCAGCTTTAATTTATACAATAATTTTTTCAGAGGACTTGGCCCATAGCACCACCCAGGAGACAACTAACTCAGCTGCTGGTGCTACTTAAAAGGAGCAGTAAAAAAAAGAAGTGATGTTAATATGGCAGTAATGGCTGTGGTTATGGCTATGATCAACTTTAGTGCAGGGTAGGCAAAGAACAGAGTAGGCAAAGCAGGCAATTGCCTGGGGCCCAGAGCTGGAAGGGGGCCCCCTGCAGGCGGCAGGTTATGGCTGTTTATCAGTTCCAAGAACGGACAAAACCATAGATTGATAAACAGCCTATATTTGTCCAAAGCAACCACAATTTCCAGAGAAACCCCTTAAATTCTAAATCGGCCAAATACAGGAAATTACAACATGTCCGCATTCGGAAACCCCCTTAGCGTTCCCATGCCACTAATGTCTCCCACACATTGCACAACTTTCAAAGTCATAAGATCGCTGGACTGCACACACTACACGATTGATCTTTTTTGCTATCGGATATCTTGAAGTCGTTGTGGTGTCACTACATGACTGATCAGCGACAAGGGGTCACACAATACAAGACGTTTGAGAAGAAGGAATCGCAGACAAGTCTCCAAACTATGTTTAGTCATGAAAACACGCACAAAAAGTGGTGTTACAACTCCTCCCCCTTGTTTTTGTCTTGCAGGCTCACTGGCTGTAGGTCATTGATGCTCATTACCAGACACAACACCGTTCACGCTACATGATTTGTACTCCCCAACGCGACCAGATATTAAACCTGCTAGATATCCAGTCGGGAGTTGCAAGGCATCGGCGACTTATCTGCGACTGTCTCAGATCGCGCAATGAGTTGTTCACAGAACACGATCGTTGCTCACAAGAGCGCGCTACGATCTGCCTCCGGTCTGGGGCTTTTGTCTGCAATTTTAAAAAACGTGTCGGCGAGTGGAAAATCGGGCTGAAATCAAGTAGTGTGAAGTCGGCATTACTCACTGCAAAAGCTTCTAAACGGAAACGCAATAAACACCGTGAAGCGTACGTAGGCCTACCCTTCATGCAATCAAAAAAGAAAGCACAGGCAAGAGGAGGAAAAGAAAAGACAAAACAGTGGTGAGAATAAATGCGTGGTTGAATAAATTAATTGTGCCAAGGATTTTATTTGTCCCAGAAGCCGAAAAATTGGTTACCACTGTTAGCTAGTCTAGTGAGTAGCATAACATTAGACCAGCTTATTCTGTCAGAGCTGTTATTAGGCCTAATGCATCGATAAACAGCAGCTTTTATATCTATGTGAATAAGTCTTAGAGTGTACAACATCAAGCTACGATGTTGGATGAGGTTAGGACGCTAAGATGTGACATAAGCTAGAAAGGTGCTGGCTGTGGGTTAAGAATTTCATACAGATCGTAAACTGATTGTTGTGAACTGTGCAGGCATTGTTAAAAGTTAAAATAATAATATTAATATTAAAAGCTAGCTGACCAAATAGAACCGTGCTGTTTTCTTTTTTTCTCAAGATGTTTTGCTTAAATTTCGTAGTCCACCTCAAAAAGATGTCTCAACAGATGAAGGTAGAATTAATGTATCCCAATATGCAAACTATTTTATTAGATTATTCAGTATAAGATTACCACACACATATTTTTCATGTCATATCATATATGACGTTCCATTAATGCCAAAATTATTTCTAGTTTTGCTATGCCTTTGTACAATACGTGTGTCATCTTTTCAGAATATTGTTAGTTCACTTCCACAACACAACAAACACTGCGTTGTAGAGATGTGTCGTTCATGAACGATTCGTTCATTTTGAACGAATCTTTAAAATGACTCGGGAGTCCCGAGTAGTCTCAGAGACAGATTCGTTCATTTTGGTAGCGCATGCGCAACAACAGTTGTTTTCGAGTCGTTAATTCATTAATTTCTTTCAGCAGTTAGTATAGGAAACAGAAATGAATAGTTCACCCCTCAATTGAGTCTTCGGGTCTGAGTCATTCGTTTTCAATTTTCATACAGCTTTATAGCTCGGCATAGAAAAGAGAAATGTTTAGTTCGCCATAGTTATGTAGTTACGACTGCGCCATTCACTCATTGTGATAGGCCTAATTAAGTCACCTCAAAACAGTTGCAATATACTCCTTTACTGAAACGTGATGTGTTGTATTTAGCCAAAACATCACAATATTGATATAACTTTAAGATGTATTTATTTAAAATCAGGTTGCCCCATACAGCCAAATAACAGTCACACTCCAACTAAATCACACAATATTGCAGTATAAGCTGTCTAATACAATAAACTGGTTGTTTTTTGTTTGATTTTACTGTAAACTGTAAAGTGAAAAACAGAAAAAAAAACTGACCCAAAACCAGTAATAATTTGTGAACCAATTCAATCATTTCTGTTTTCTATGCTACGCCTAGCAGTCACGTGAAAAGTAAACGAAAGACTCGAAAGACAGGACAGGAAACAGAAATGAGTAGTTCACCCCTCGACTAGGTCTTCGGGTCTGTCTGAATAATTCGTTCAAAAGATTAATTCACCCCTCGAATGGATCTTCGGGTCTGTCTGAGTAATTAGTTCAAAAGATTAGTTCACCCCCATACCTATTATCATGAGGTGGAAGAAGGATTTTTAACACATACACAATTTCATAAGTTTAAGGAATGGTTTATTTAAATGCACATGGGGAGCTACCTAAGGTGCCTACCAACTTGCAATGGTCAGCTTACAGTTTATATAGAAAGAACAGACTGGTCAATTCTCGTTCATCAAACTGTAAGATAACGTCTTTGGAATGAGGTTCCTCGAAACTATAGTAGCCCAACGCTTTCCTGCAATATAACAATGAAACTGAATGATCAACACAGGGTGCCAATTGATCTTCCAGCAGCATAGTCTACAGGGCACTGTCAGAGGTTTCACAGGCACTTACAAGACTTGAATGTTCCTTATTTCAATGATTTTTTTCCCTTTTACATTCCACCCCTTGACACTCAAAGTCTCAAAACAGACACACTTGTGAGATCAAAGTAAGGAGAAGAAAGTCAGTGTACCACTCTTCCAGGTTAACACAGACTAGCTATTACTTAGCAAAAATATATTATTATCATACCAGTATGTGAAAACAAAACATCGACGTTAGCAAGGGAAAGCCTGAGTCTGAAGTAAAACATTATAATACATGGGCCTAGCATTTGGTTGAGCTAATGTTAGAGCTAATTAGTGATACGGTGCCACCGTTATACTCACAGGCGCATTTGTGCAGATGCCATGAACTGTTGGCGCGATGTTTTGTTAATTATGAGTTCGATATCACACTTCATACACCATGTTTCGATGTCAAATAACGAGAGTCATTGATGCAGTTAACTGGTGTTCGGCGCAATAGCCAAGGTAGTCAGAAGCCTATACAAACGTAACATGCAAATACATAACCATTCAATTAATGCTAGGTGGCCTTATATGCCCCTTGAAAACTCTCGTCATTCATTGCAATAGGGGGAAAAACGGTTAGAAATAGTAATTGAACTTATAACATATAACACATGAACCGATCACTTAGCTACATGTTAGCGCACTGAACAGTATTAACCAAGACCTTTGGGTACTGGAACGGAATATATAGGGGTAAAAACTGCGGGCTTAGAAAGCACGCCAAAAATAGGCCTAAATATAACATGACTTTACGATAACAAAATGTGAGCGTCACTGACGCATCACATAATAATAGCTGCTTCAAGACCAGTGGGCTATTTGTAAAAATGCTATGTGATCTCTAATTCTCTGTACCTCTCAATATGTGCATTGTTGTAAATGTAGTTTGAAAAAGTAGAACACAACTCTGTTGGTGTAGGAGTATTTGGAATATCATTGAATTTAAGTAAGTCAATATCTGAAAATCAAATTGTGCTTGCTCGATTCATTTTATGTTGATGGAAAATGGGACCTTCAAATGGGATTTATTTTTTAAACATTGCTTTGATAGAATTAGAGGCAACGGTTACCAACTGATGCAACGTTATGGAGGACTAAAGCTGCCAAAATGAAAAATAAATCCATAAATAAATAAATGACTCAACAATAAATAAATGCCATGGATTGTATTTTCCTTTGTATCATAGCCCCTAATATTTACTTTCCTATTTACATTTCTTTATTGCTTTTTACATTTCCTTTTACATTTGCTTTGCATTTCCCCTCCTATGTACTTCCAATTTACTTTTTTATTTCGATATTACTTTCTTTAAACATTTCTTCAGAAGTTGGTTTTTACATTTCCTTTTGGCATTTCCTTTTCATTTCTGTATGCATTTCTTGTTCATTATGCAAATGAGTAGGCGGTGCATTAATTTTTTAGTCTTAGCAATCAAGCTAGGAAAAGGCACTATGGGTACTGGCTAGACAGGTTAAACAACGAGCTCACCCTTTTAGTTTATATTTATTCATTTGTATTTATTCATAAATGTTTACTAAACCTAACAAAAATGCAGAAGATAAGACTGTTTCAGTACTTGGTTTAAAAAAAGTACTGATGTCCATCAACCAATAGGCGAAAAGTTGACCCCGTGACACATTTTGTGACAGCTCCATCATTTGCATAATGAAGGAAAAATGTACATGATTTTCTCAATATAGGTCTGAACATTTGTAATTTCTGTCTGATGAATTAATATAGTATAAATGTTTACAGATCAAGCACGTTTACTGTGAGGGTTTCAAGAGTTTTAAGCTAGCTAGATCAACGCAACAGGTGCATGTGCTTAGCCTCGAGCTGTCTTTGGGTTAGGTAAATATGTATTTCTATGTTATTTCTGTACAGAAATATTGTACATGCATTGCTCAGTTATGTATTGGTATTTTCTTATTGCTCGTGTATTCGTTGATTTAGTAGCCTATATAATGGATGATTTTAGATCATTCGCTCGAGGTCCGTTGCCTCAGACCACTGCTGCAGCTACGCCATGCCAGACTCAGCATGGTGTTCAACATCGACATGGGTAGTGCAAAGGAAAGTCTCAGGGTCAAAGAGCCCCGAGCAAAACTGTTGCACACTGATATTTGAGGTGATACTCATCCTTGGGCATATTATGTTGACTTGTTTTATCTGTAAGGTACACAACAAATGTTCTGCATTGCTTTGTCAGCATTTGAAATTCCACCATGGTTTATACACGGGAAAGATGATACGTTTGAAATGTGGTGAGCCTGGATGTTCTTTATTGTTTTGCACTTATTCAGGGTTAAAACATACCTCATTCATTTGCATAGGGACACTGTTTCAAAACATACTATGGACAATGTGGACATTCAAAAAGAAAGTGAGCCATCAAGTTCTCCGGCAGTCTGTACAGACCCTCCAGTAACCACCCAGGTTTCTGTTAACAAGCATCAGGTGTCAAACGTGTGGTTCTGTCGTAGTGCAGTCAATCATCAGTTGTTGCTGAGAGCACTGTCCAAGCAATGGAAGAGCTTATAGATGATATTCAAAGACATGCGAAAGAGGTGGTTCTTAACTGAACTTCAGAGATCCACGTCACAGATTTGGAAAATTGTTTTGATCAACTAGAAAATCCTTTTTCAGTCTTACCTAAAGAAGCCAAACAACAGAAATTATTTGCGGAAAAGTGGGAAATAGTTGAATATGTGGAGTTTGTTCTTGGGGTGAGATCTGACATACGCAGAGATCAAACATCAGGAGTCTACAATCGGATCTCTGTAACAGATCAATTAGTATATGTACCCATACTGGGAACCGTGAAATCTGTGTTAAAGAACAGTGAGTGAAGTAAGTGAACGTTTCTTGAAGGCCTAAAAACATGACGAAGGTACTTAGAAAGATAAATGTGATGGTTCATGTTTCAAAAGTAATAGTAATGATTTGTTTTCCCAGCAAAAACATTCTCCACAAGTTCAACTTTATTATGATTGTGATACTGCAAATCCTTTAGGTACGAAAAAGAGTTTACACAAACTTGGTTGTATTTACTTTATATTGAGGAACCTGCCCCCAAAATGTAATTCTGTATTGATGAATATTCATGTGGCACTCTTTCACTCACAAGACCTGAAGAAATATGGATTTGATGAAGCCTCTCCTTTACGATGTTAAAACGCTGGAAACGGAAGGAATAGTGTCTTTCTCACCATTGCTAGGGTCTATTATTCAAGTAACAGGTGATAATCTAGGTTTACACGGGCTGTTTGGTCATGTGGAGTCCTTCAGTGGAACCTATTGTCGTAGATTTTGTTTAACCACCAAGGACGAGTAACAATCAGTCTTCACGGAAGACAACCCTGGCTTGACTTTTCATACAAAAGAAATCCACACAGAACGTTGCGAAGCTCTACAGGAAAATCCTATGTTGGCGCCAACATTTGGTGTCAAAAAGACTTGCTTGCTTAATGGATTGCAATTCTTCCATACCTCTCATGCAGTGGAGATGCACAATCTGCTTGAAAGTGTAGTACAGGATGAATTGAAACTTGTCTTTGAATACCTTGCCAAGAAATATGTATCTTGGGAAACATTGTCACAGAAGATTCAAAGTTTCAACTATATGGTTATCTTGAGAGAAGAAACAGGCCAAGAGGGTTGAAAATGGATGAGGGTAGCAAAGATCTTGGATTGAATGCTATTCAGTCATGGTGTCTTGTGCGAAATGTTCCTCATATTTTGGGGGATGTACTTGAAATACAGTATATGACAGTAATTTGAACTTGCTCCTCCAATTGATTCAGATAGTGAATATAGAAAGTGTTTCCAACATATTGTTACTAATGGAATGACATATAATTAGAAGCATTTGATTAACTATGAACACAAGCTGTTCAGATCTTTGTTTCCTGAGAGAAGATATATCCCAAAGCATCATTTTATGATACATTATCCAAGGTGTATTCATAAAATAGGTCCACTCCATGCATGAGGTTTTGGGCAAAACATCTTCTTTTTTTTTTGTAAAGATCTATTAAGAGTTTCAAAAATATCCCCAAAACATTGGTAACACCAGATACAGCTAGCTTTTCACTGGAAGAATTTTAATTTTCAGACGTTTGAGTTTGGTCCATGGGGAGGGAAATAATTGATAGCTTGGAGGGTGGTGACTGGTGAGACCTTAAGTACTGTTTTTAATCTGAATGTGTCAGGATTCAGCAGCCGCTGAGGCTGCTTCCACCAGCAGAGGGCGGAATACAAGGAGCCAGGCTGCCAGGAACAGCACATGACTGTTTTGTGTGTCTGTCTGTTTGCTTTGATTTATTATGGTTTTCAGCTGT